>QMFG01000944.1:0-29978 GCA_003314545.1 Ramaria sp. MG151 | reverse complement strand
CTCCCCCTACCCCATATTCCTTACTGATATGCGACACCTAGGATTTGCATGGCTTTGGGGTTTCGCTGCCATGTTCGACACGTTGGTCTTTGGCTTGACGACATATCGCACCCTGATTTTGCGCAATTCGGGTCTCAAGATGCCTCTCACGACGTTATTCCTCCGAGATGGTCAGTATATTATCATATGGATATGCGTGGCGGCTCACTGATCATATTTGAAAATTGAGGTCTCATTTACTTCACGTAAGAAGTTCCATTTCCTGGTGTTTTAGCTGTATTCGATGTGTAATCGCAAATAGTGTCATGTTCACCGCTAAACTACTTAATTTTATCTTATTCTGGGTGCGTCGACTCTCATCTATTGGATTCCTCCACTTACTCTCTTGACCATCTTTTCAGACCGCCGTAACTGTAGGGTTCATTTCTCTCAAGCGCCTAATCTCACGTTGAAATATTACGTTGTAAATATTCATGTAGTCCAATCTCGTGACTCTCAACTGGACCTTTAACAACGTGTACGTCACCTCCACGTGGACAGTCACTAGCTCGTGCAAGAATTGACGCCTCTGTGTTCTTGATGTAGAATCACAGTCGTCATGGTCAACCGGATTGGTAAGTTTTTCAAACATCGTGGACTGCTTTTGCGCCATCTTCCATCCGTTCAAAAGGATATTGACCTCCCTATCGGATGACACAGTCTTTAACCTGCGCGAAGAGGCTTCACGGACAACAATCACTTCGAACTGCTCGCACAATAGTGGCTTTGACCTTTCAAATTTGAACAGCTATTTTATTCCGCTGGAGCAGTTCGTTGCCGCTTCAACGGTAGCTGACAAGGATGAATATGAGGCATATGATGAGATGCCAGACATTGACCTGGAACTGAAGGATCCGGTATGATTGGGTGGAAAGAGTTGGCTAATTAACGGACAAATCTTCTTGATATAAACATACCTGTACACCTTACAAGCGAGTTTCCTGTGTTCATTGTACGAAACTTAACGACACACTACATACAACATTTGGTGCATTTGGGTTATGCGTCCATCTCTCACCCTTTCGCTGATAGTACAACTCGTACCAATCAACGCTCATGTGGTCCCAATCACTTTTCAGAGAAAGTGCTTCACAAGCACGCCCGCAACAATTTCCTCCTGGATTCCCTCTTCCTTCCCGTCCTTAAGCTCAGTCTGCCCATACGCCGCCACCCGCGCCCTCCGGTACGCCACAGAGGTAGGCGGCACAAACACATTATTGTCGCCACCACCTCCAGCTTTGAATCTGTCACTGACACCAACGCGCTGCAGCACCGGCGACTCCAGCAACGGCCTCAGCAGCACATTGTCGTCCGGAAGGATAAAGTAGAACGCGCCGACTCTATTGCATTCCCTCTGATCCGGGGGCGGCTGGACGACGCGGTGGATAGCGGCTTTGTAAAATCCTCCAGATAGAAATTCCAGTCCGTCGCCGGCGTTGACGACCTGTTTGGTTGACGATCACATCACTCGTGAGAAACGCCCGACCCCTACACGGCATGAATATTTATTAGAGACGACATACGAGGGCATTCTCCATGTGTTTGATCCAGCGCCACTTCCCGTCTTGGGATTTAACTTGTAATCCTGCCACAGGTTGACTCCACAAGATGGTGAGGCTTCCAAAGTCTAGCAAAAAAAAAAAAAAATTCACTAGGACCGGAAAGGAGAAATAAAATTGCATCGTGATCTAACCTGTATGACCTTTTAGCCATACATTTTTTGTTTTAATTTCAGCCTCTTCTGTCCGCCGGTAGCTGGGATAATGGTATGAATATTGGTTCAAAAAAAGAAAAGAAAAGAAGATCAACCCACTATTTCATTAAGCGCACCCAAGTTTCGCCTTCCGCATCGAAACCGTGGTAATCGACAAATGTTTCTTCAGGAAGTTCCAGCCCGATGGCAGCAAGTCTACCAATGAAGTGGTACATAAATACTTTTGGAAGACAGAAGAAGAGGAGAAATATGCCTCATAATAGGATGGAGAACATTGAAATGGTTGTGTCGTGCAAATGCTTCAATTTCAGGAAGATACGGGCGCAAAGCCTCGGGGTGTGAGCGCTTCGTGACATCACGATTGACTGCATGACAGTGAGCCCAGTTAGTACCTGTGGAGACGGCAGCAGCCCACGGAAGATATCTGATTTACTGTTGTAGTGTTCGATCTGATCTCTCACGCCATTGTCGAGGTGCTGGATACCATCATGTCATTTCATGCATATTGATGAAGGTTGAAAAAAAAAAACACTTGCCCAGTAGGATCGAAGCTTGTATCCTTGGTACGAGCCCGTCTGTTTCATTTGGCCGATGTACTGTTGTTTCTCCTCCTGGCTCACATGCTCGAACGGAATGTTGGCGATATCGAAGATACGTGTCGTCTTATTGTTGTATTCAAGTTTCACGTGGAGAAGATTATGATGGAAGCGAATTCAGACGCACTTGTTCAGGTGTGTACCCGTGGTTCACAACGTAGAAGAACCCAGTGCTCGACAGTGCGTCTCGCACTTGAACGGCGAGCTGTGCGCGACCCTCTGGAGTGTCAGCCTTTGAAATATCGATGATTGCGAGGTCTGCCCAATCCACTATAACAATTCACAAGTCAGTAGCATTCAAGCCAATTTACAAGAATCCTTCACTAACATTCGCAATTGGTAGTTGGAGGCGTAATGTATCGAGGGGGGGTGGGCAAGGTAATCGCGGGCATGTTGTCTACTGCGTGTCAACTTGGAGCCTTGAGGAAGATGGGGAGCGGGGGGTAAGAAACAGGATGCAACTATTTTACATAAACCTGACCTGTGCTCAGTGTGAAGGTATCTGGATGCGCGACACACGTGATGAGTCTAGTTTGGGGGAAGAACATACCTCAAATTGAAGGATGCCTTCTATATATTTTGCGATGCAATCCATCGGCTTGCCACGGATCTCTCCTGGAATCCGAGTCCTGGATTTAGAAGGCACCATTCCCACACGACGTTGAGATAACAGGAATTTTGTCTACCTATGTGGCTCACAAGGAGTCATTATAGATACCGCCTCGTGCTCACCCGATTCAGTGGCGCCATCCACTCAAGTTCAACCATCTCAACAAGCTAGTTTTAGGGCCAAGCTAGAATCATATATTGCAACTTTTCGTTAGAGACGTCAAGCCAAGTAGATATCGTACGTTAGAGACACTGGGTAACCAACGAGATGCTCCCGATTCATGAATTTCTACGAAGACTGAGCCAAAAAAAAAATGAAGTCATACATGTGCCGCGCTCGATTTCTGTCACTCTGTTGGATTCTAGGGTGCAGAAGTGTTGCATTATCGGAAGCCACATCGGAACTATCGGGACCACCTAAAATCGTAAGTCTTGCCTTCCATCTGTCTAGGTCTAAGTGACAGTGGACTCATATACTTATTTGAGAAGTTATAGGAACCTTTTTCTGGTGAATCGCTCAAAAGATGGTCTAGGTAACTGCTCGAAAATTAAAAGTTATATTTTAACTTTGAGAGTTAATAGGACTTGACTTGGGTTGGGTGGCTGACTTCTAGTCGGAAGAAAAGAAACGCTAGCCTCACGCGGGGGTCGAACCCGCAACCTTGAGATCGCACTTGCTGAGTAAGAGTCTCACGCTCTACCGATTGAGCTAGCAAGGCGATGTTACAGGATTATCTTTGTAAGTATATAGCGTGAGGGCGTCAATTGAATATTAAAACAATACTTCTCTTGATCTTATATTAAACAACGGATACTATATGGGTTTTATAACAAGATCAAGGAGGAACTGTGCCGAACATTTATAGGTCTGTAACATCGAGATACACGTGGCATTTTAGAGAATATTATTTTCAAAAATATTATATACTGGTCGGAAACTCTTGTAGATAAGAGAAAAGTTTTGTAAACCTAAAAAAAGAAGAATGTAACGAGCTTTATCGAAAAGATTCTATCGAATTTTCTCCGTCCCAGAGAAAGTTTTGAGTACATTCATTAACAAGTATACTTGCGCTCTAATGCCCATCAGCACCGGTGCCCAGGATGAGGTCTGTAGAAAGCGATGTCAGGCCACCCGCTTTAGGTTCATAGGCGGATCTGTGATACACAGGCCCCTGGCGTCATACACTTGCAGCTCTGGAGGTAGTAAGACTGCTGGAAAAAAAGAGGGTAATTCACCAGGTGCGGGATGTTGATCTCTCCGGCACATACAATCATCTCTTTCTCGTCGCAGCACGTAATCGAGGAGCCACGCGCGAGTCCAATACAAATAGCGCCTACCTTTCGAACTAGACATGAACAAAATTCGTATGACTGTCGAATATATAAGGACGTGTGAATTCGGACACGGGAGGGCCTGTGCACCGAAGTGGGCGGTCGCTGATGGGCTGCCGGTTTATATTTTATTGTATACTAAAGAAACAGCTTGGGGGATTAGCAGAAACATTGAACGGTGGCCTCTACTGTCGACAAAGGCTATATTCTCAGTGTTTCCCACACATGAAAGTTTCACCGACTGTCGTCCACGGTGGACTTCGATGATGGGCATGGGCATAGAGAGACCTAATTTTTTGTGAAAAATTGTCGCTACCGCTGCTTGCCTTGGTAGATATATATTTCTAGCGTGCTAGCGAAGAGAATAAATACTGTCGTAACTATCATGTCTATCGGCACAAGAACTAGGAAATTTTGTACATGTTATGTAGCAATTACACACGCTAATCACATTGAATAATTGCCTGGGTCAGTTGTTTGTTCTTGTCTCGGGATCGTCAGAAGACCCGTGCTTTGCCATTCCATACCATCATCATACTCTTCGACACCTTGTCCCCCACGATCATACCTCAGATCTCCGGCTGCCTCCACATACCCATCCCCATCCCACACACCATCCAGAATATACCCTTCACGCCCCGCCATAAAGGAGGATGCTGTGCTTTGGGCTGCAGGTGACAAGCGCGGCAACGATGAAACCGCGACCTCTGTCGGTCGCCTACCTATTACCTCATTCAACATAGCCTGAGCTTAAGGTTAGGGCCCAGTATACAGCGTCTATCGCACACGAGGACCACTCACCATACGCTCCACACCGACCATCGGAGAGAACATCTCGGCCCTATCCCCCGGCTCCATATCAATCAACCCGTTGAGATCCACGTAGCCCAGAATCATTGCTGCCGCATAAACGTTCATTCCTTGAACTCGTGCCAGATCGATCTCGTCCTTATAAAAAGGAACAAATCATGTTAGACAAAATCATACCTGACAACACCCTTCTTACCTCGTCATAATCGTCCCTCAACCACTCCCGGCTGTTCCTTGACACTCCGCTTGCGGCCGAAGTAGTCTCCGTCATATCTCCCACCAGCCTCGCCAGTCTCGCAGCTTCACCCACATCCCGCGCATATCCATATCGCACCTTCGTATCCCTACGCTTGTTCCCCGCCGCCATCCCATCCAGGATCCCCAGCGTCCGCTTGAATTTTCTGACTGCTTTCACCACAGCAGGCGAGAACGGATTCGGTGTCACCGTAGTCCCAGATCCCTTCTTATCGGTCCGGTAGCATAGCGAGGTAGAGAATCCTTCAAAAACAACCACTAAACAGCCAAAATCCCATGATAGCTTGGCCACCCTCTCGGATAACGCGTCACCGCTGACAGGAAGCGGGGCCAAAGGAACAAAGAGTATGGCAGTATCACAATCAACGATCAGATCCACCCCGTTTGTCACAGAATCGTCTCGTTCGACAAGTTCCACATTGCAATCCGATGAAGTCAAGTGCTTGAGCAGAACAGTCTTTTGGAGCAGATCCAGCGAGGCAACATATCGACGTGGCATCGGAGGCGGCATCCATTCATTGGGAAAGCTCAGTGTGTTAGCGTCTATCAACCCGAGGGGCACAGGGCGTGGTGAAGATATCATGTCTACTGGTGGTTCTGGCTCTGGCTCTGGCTCTGGCTCTGGTTGTGATGCGAGAATAGAACCGGGCTCATGGGAAATCTTCCCTCTCAGTTTCATGAAATTGAATAATGCTTCCTGAGCACCAGCTTTTTCCAAGATACCGGTGTTAAGCAGGCCACTCGCAGCTTTAGGAGCAACAGGCACAACAGAAGACCTACTATCATCGTGAGTGGGAAGAACCGGGCCTGGAGACAGTACTAGCGATTCTTTTCGAGGATAGGTATCCTGAGTCATCGGGGAAAAGCCTTCCTGGTTGCTTGCGAAGGTTCCAGGAGAAATGCTTGTTACATGGGCGCAACGCTCATCTATCAGCGACTGGGCAGCCGCCTCAGCCGTCCAGATAGGGTCCAAACCCAGGAAGTCCGTCCCACCGACCTGTACAGAACCCACCGCTGGAACATCTTCAACATGGCCCCAATAAGATCCGTCTCCCGATATAGGCTGTGAACGAGGATCGTCTTCCGCAGAACACAAGGCGTTGAACGAAAACCGGACACTATCGGCCTCTTGTACGGCGTCAATGTCTCGCTGAACCTCCGAGTCGTTTACCAAGTTGCAACCAGTGGGAGATCCCACTTTGCGTCTCTTGCGAGCCGGTGCCGAACTTGAAACTTCTTCCGAACCTGAAATATCATCGGTAGTTTCATTTCTAATTTTCGCGTCTTCTGGGTCATCAAGGAAGATCTGGTGACTGGAAACTCTTCCCCTTTCCGTCCTTGTCAGTATTATGTCATATCGACCCCAATCTTCACCTAGGTCAGCTGCCCAATTCCTTGCCGGCTCGTCACAGAAGCCAGCTCTATGAGATCCTTCTGCACACGGTCCGCGTTCCATCAGGGCAAGCAGCTTTCTCAATTCGTTTTCCTCATCCTCATCCATCTCATTCAGACCGGACTGTGAGCTCAGCTTCGGGTGACGATCAACATCAGCCAGTTCTTCCGTTTTCGGAATGCTGGTACCGAAATTAAAGGGTCTAAACAGTCCTCACCATAAAATGTTTCCGTCAAATTGTAAATGCAAACAAAATTAACGGGGACGCACCGCCATGAAAGTTCGATGTTCAACGACTGCACCCCTCCCACCTTTTTCAGATATGTCGGACTCGATTTAACATTCGTGGTCGTAGATCGCTTGGTTGTGTCCTCCTTAGAGGAAGCTAGCGAGCGCACCGAGGTAGGTAGCACGGGATACGAAGGTGAGCTCCCGTGCAAATAAGGCTCCTTTAATTTGGGAACTAGATATCCTGTCATTCATCGGCTGTAGGCTTATGCTAATACTCACCATCCATCATTAGAGCTTCCCTTTCCTCTATTCTTTCCCCAATTATATAATCTTCAGCACTCTGCCCATTCACCGAGGCACAGAGCTGCGTGATTAGAGCAACTAGTCCTACATTTGATGAAGAGTTGTCTTTTTCAGCGATAACTTGATGGACGGCGTTCTGATCGGTTGTGGATGACTTGGAAGGCGAAGGAGGTTGTCCAACAATAGATAGTGATATTGGTGGAGATGGATGGATGATATCCGACGTGTTGGGTTCAACGTCTGCAGAAACCGGGGGCAATAGCGGGGGAAGAAAAGTTGCAAGACTGGTATAGAAAATCGTGAATAAATTTTGAGAACGGTAAACGGTGCACGAACCTCTGCTTAGACTCCTCCATAGGTCTCTTGTTTCTACCTCCCCCTGGCTTCCGGCTGCGAGGCACGAGATACTCCTCTATAAGTGGTCTTAAGTCACATTAGGAAGTGCGATAAGCGGCGGCATAACTTGCCCATCTTCTTATCCGTGGTCGACGAGGTTAGTAGCTGTTGAGGTGGCGTCAGGGCAAACAGTTCGTCCACTTGGCTAGATTGAGAGCCAGGTTCTAAAGACGGTGTGGATGGTGCGCTTTGAGAAGTAGGCGGCGGGACCATGACGTCTGCGTGTAGTAAGTCAATAGGAGATGACTGCGGCAACCTTAATAACTTACTCCAACCGTCAACAATGAGCATATGCGCCTTAGACATATCTTCTACTCCTTCATCCTCTATCTCGACCGGTCCCACAAACCCAAGGGAGCAAATTTCCGAGAGTTTCCCCATCCCAGGTCCACTTGTCGCTTTAAGCTTACGGGGAAATATCGGAGGCGACATTGGAGATGGAAAATTGACAAGTGGAGAAGCATCATTGCTTAAAAATTGAGATACCATAGAGGGTAGCCTGTCACTTGGAGATTTGTGTTGAGCATTCGGGACCTGGGCCAATAGAGACGTGATAGCCCCAAGCGTTTCTCTGTCTAGAGATGGACGGATTTTTCTAGAAAATCGGTCTTATAAATGCGTAAAGAACAGTTTTCACGAATGAGTGCATACAGAATCTGCTCCCGCTCCCGCGCAGAGATTACCACTTCTTCAGGAGCCTCGTTAGCAACGGGCCGGATACCAGCGTGTTCCAAGTATTTTGAATCACAACGGCTGAACGACTTGATTAGTGTGGAGGATGAGGAAGTTCCTATTCTGGGTGTCTGACGGATGGCCCGAGTCGTCAAGACCACCGTGCTAAGCCTATATGGGTTAGTGTAGGTGGCTTAAGTGTAACTGTTTTAGACCAGAAATCGAATCATTGAAACGTAAATCCGCTTACGCACTTTCGTCCTCTGTTCTCCAGCACCGCTTTGTAGGTACATCGTCGCTCTTGCCCTTCACCAGAGTATTCGTAATATATTGACGCGACTCATCGTCCACCGTCCATGTCTGATCATAGGCCTTTTGGTCTTTAATTCCGAGAATTTTAGACAAAGCATCGAATGGGTCTACGGGCAGCGCAAGGGACATGGGATCATCCAGAGGTACAGCACTTAGACAATCAGAGAGCAGCTAGAGCAGCAGAGGGTGTGTCAGTTCTGCGACAAAATAGTTCTTTTATTTCATCTAGATGGAATGGTTTTGATGGATATACTGGCTAACCTCTGAGACTTCCGTGCGTGTGTGAGTCACATAATCGATTGTGAGATGAGTTAGCGAGTAACGGAGCAGGAGTTTTCGTATGTGATCCCTGAGAGCATATTCCGTTTCTATGTCCATATCAAGAGCCAGAAATTCAGCAGATCACAGCCAGCAATAGAACAAGTAGAATCAGCTGTGTGGTCAAGATTCAGACGAAGCAAAATTAACAGTCACATGACTGCGACGCGTTATGGTGACGTCATTGCGAGTTGTTTAGAAGCCGCAATCTACGACATTTTTCCAGTTGCTAGCCACTTCCACCACGCGACTTCGAAACAGAAGATCTCGGAAGCCTACACCTTTATCTTACTCCTTGGTTACCGAATCGCTTAGAGCACTTGCTCCATATCTTCCGAACTACTTTCACACTACAGACATACAGTGACGGCTGGAGGACGTGGATCACGATGGTTGTCCGAAATTCCGGAAACGCAGGAACCCAGGACAACCTGCACTGCTTGAACCTATACTATCACCGTTAAGCAATATTGAACAATCTGTTCTCAGGCACGCACTGTCAAGTTAGAAGATATCCTTGTCGGTGGACAGAGAGGAGAATCTGTGCTGTTAATGATGGTTTGTGGTCCCTTGTGGTCACTTCTGGATTAGAAGGTCAGTGGTTTCCTACCATGCAAACACTGTGGAAGCTCGTCTCGCAGCCACTGGAATTCCGCGGCCTTTCCTCACATTGGGGAAACGCGAACTCTGTGTCAAATCCAGGAATACACGTTCTTGACGTCTCCCAAGATGATCTTCCCTACCGCTGTGTACATGATCCACATCTCGTTGATGCCTTGGAACATGCCGTCAAACACGCTCTGGAGCCGATCCATGTGGATGAAGGGTTTTCCAACTATTTCAACATTATACAGCCATTGTATGATGAAGATCACCCAGCGGGTACTACCCTATCATCAGAGTCGGAGGTATCTCGTTTCTTGGATGTAACCTGGTTCAGGAGAGCGGCCAGGATCCTTAATAAGTTTGTGCAGGACAAAGGCCTTGGAAGTTCCTTTCGATCCGCTTTTCCAGATACAACACTGCGTCAACAACCTGACTTTCGCGCGCAATTAACGCCTATCCACGATGGCCCTCCTCTAATTGTCAGTCTTATCGAGGTGAAAAGCGAAGGAATTGTAAGAAAATGGCCAGGCATCATAGCGCATGGGCAGGGGGGGTTCAGACTTCCCTGGGAGATGGAAGGATGTTGGAACATGGTGGACATGATCATTCTCAAGGTGTGCCATGACTCAACTATGGAAACCTTGGTCGTCTCATGCTACCATTTTCAGGTCGCGACCGACTTGGCATATTATAAATTGACTTGGCTATGCTAGACCGCTGCATCATGTCTTATATCTTCCGCCTCATCCGCAAACCTCCACATAAACCTTACCTAGTCATGTCAGGCATTATCCAGGTGAACGACACACGGGAGCCACTTCAGAACCTTGCTAACGAACGTATTTGGGAGCGTTGGATGACCTGTATTGTGGGTTGTTCACTTGGCGGCATCGCAGAGAACAGCCACGGCTCGTTCGCTTTTGATGTAGACGACTTCACCTCTGTCAGTGGAGAACCGAACTTCCCCCTGGAAGAGCAAGAGAAACTCGATCACCCAGACTCGACTCGGTAGCCTACAGGCACAGACAGAGACCCTACTTGGACCCCACACTCTGAGAGTCAAAAGAGCCCATGCATTGATGTAAGACTTGGTTTCTCATCGGTATTGTGAAAACGACTCTTGCTGAGAATCCTTAGGCTTAACTTGTGTTTTCGGGTGGGGATCTCCCTCGAGCCTTAGTGGCCCCTCTCATAGATGCTTCTCTTTCATTGACAGAGAAAAAAGAATACCACGAAGTCGGACTCCCCTATAGATATTGGAAGGGAGAATATGGTTTGTCTTCAGCGATTCCTCAGCTTACCGTGAATGGCCTCCTTGGGCCTGGGAGCACTGGCACAGTGTTCTCGGGCTCTTGGGAGGGTAAAGCTGTTGCTGTGAAGATTGCAGAGGGTGTGGAGTCACGGACTGGACTGCAGTCGGAAAGCTTTTTGTACGCTAGGATGGAGGAGCGGGCACCCGTGCAGGACATACTCCCCACTTTCATTCGGCGGTTTCGACACGCTTATTTTGATGTTCTGGTGTTGAGTCAGGAAGGAAGTGCTTTGGCTTCTTGGAATGACTTGTCGCAGAACAAGCGGTATGTGTTCCCTCATACTATGAGTTTCTGAATCAATGACGTGCTTCAGATTGAATCTATTCTATATGGTCATGAAGTTACATCAGGTGGGAGTACACCATGGTGATCTTGAGCCACGGAATGTGTTACATGTGTTACATTCCAGCACTGGCCAGTTAAAACTGGTGGATCTGAGCGAAGCATCAGAACACCAATGTTGTGCGATGATGGTAAGTTCCTTGCTAGTTATGTGCGTTATGCCAGTTGACCGTCTTGACCTCATAATCCAGGACGAGCGACATTCAAAGAGACAATTGTTGTTAAGGTAGAAGTCACTAGGAACGGGCACCCCCTTACATAAGCGTGAAGCTCATTTTCTTCAAAATCGCTACTAGATATTAGGAAAGGAATAAAACACAAATTTAGCTCCTAGAATATGTTTAGTATATTACTTGCTAAGACTTGTTGCAGAGACTTTAGAAAAAAACACAAAACTGAGTGACTAGTAGCAATTTTAAGGTCAAAATATCCAAAAAAAAAAAGAATTTTTTTTTTGTAATTCCCGCGCAAATCATAGCACTTTTCATTTTTCACGAAGAAAATTTTGCAGGTCACGTGGTTGATAGCCGAGTCACGTGACTCAGCTCCTCGGCTATCGATCACGTAAACGGTCTTTGGTACGGACAGGATGGGTAGACTGTAGGGTGGGGGGGGTGGTAGCAGTGGAGACATGGAAGCTCAGTCCTAGTTTTATTGCATTATATTTTTGTTTTAGCATATTGAAAAAAAATAAAAATAAAAATAAATTTTTTTTTTCAAAACTAATTTCCGGGCAAATTCTAGCACTTTTCATTTTTTTGTGAGAAGATTTTGCGCTCACGTGATGTAGGCGCCCATGTTACGTAAGGGGTGCCCGTTCCTCGTGACTTCTACCTTATTCTTAGAGCAACCCGAAACAAACCTTGTTATTGTAATTAGTCAATTAGTTAGAGGCCGATGTTTGATCCGCGGATCCGCTGTAGCTACTTAAGCGGATCCCAAGGAACGCGACCCCTCAGTGTTTGGAGACACTGAGGTGGAACTTGTACTACAGTTTTCACTTTATCGTGTCCCTCCGCCAAATATCACAACAACAATCGCACCGCCAACGGTCGCCACGCCTTTGTCTTGAGCTGCTTGAATTTCGACGTGCATTATTTTTGAACAGTGTAAAGCGTGCCCGACCTGAACTACGGTCGATAGACCAAAATTGTTAGATTGACTATTACATATATCGCTTTTTTTTTCACAAACTTTACCCCCTCCTACTTAAAACTCTACCCCCACGCAAATCCCTCCCCTTCTTCTTTTCTTCTTAAGGGACAGACGTGGCTGTGGAACATAACACATCAGAGAGAGGAACATGCTACAGTCCACATGGAGCGGGCAGGCCCTTGAGCACTAAGACTGCTTTGCCATCACATTTATTTGATTGCCCCACAATATTTGGAGTGCTGAACAGACATAATGGTTAGCCTTATTCTTCGCGGATGTTCAAACACATGGAAAGAAGTATATTATCCAAACTGATGTCATGGAGTGTCTTGCTCCTGTACAACCTCATCTTCTGGATCTTCGCTATCTAAAAAGCTTTGTTCTATTGCGGGTAAATACCGGTGTAATTTCCCAAGGTTACCAATTGAGACGGTATGATCGAATGCGATACCAATTGTTGGATCTGTTGCTTCCGCTGGTGCAGTCGTCATTTGTGGTGTTTTAGGAAAGCGAGTAGAGAAGTGAGTGAGCAGTTGTTTTTCGGCTTTGATTCTAGAGTGAAGTTTTTTTATTAATGAGCAAAAAGCTTATAGTAGAGAATACATGCCGCTTTGCTACATCGATAGCTGTCCCGATAATGCTGTGTGGCTTGCGGCGGTTTCGGCTTGCTCATCACCTAAGGTCGCTTCGTGAATTAATAATGTAGCACTACACCCTGCGCGAACAAGATTATCCGTTGGTCTGGTACCCTCAGAGTATCTTCGTGAAGAGGGTATGTAAATCATCGAAAGCAAGTTTGGTGCCATGGACTCGCACAACGCTCCAACCATCGGGATCCTTGATGACACGATGACAGCGGCCACAAAGTCACACATCAACGGTCTCATTGGATATCAGGTCCAGATCAGATTGCGATTCATGGATAGTATCCTGAAAGCTTTGACTCCAGGCTTACATATCAGTCCAACTATATCACTGGTATATGGCTCACCTCTAAACTTGCTGCCCTTCATTAGTGCACCATGCAATCTGCCAGGGGAAGGGTTAGATCTTTGGGGCAAGTGCGCATTCTCCCAGTATACCAGCCACACACCATTAGTTGGATCATTGATCCCTAAGTCTTCTAGGTCGTTATACTCTTGAATGTACAAGAAAGTTGCCTGGTTCGTGATGAGATAAATGGGTGAGTCACAAGGTGGAATTAGCTGTGCTCAACCAGGTAAGGCAATGACAAAACTGAAAATACTCTTACAACTACCTTTCTAAGATCGACTGTACCCCCGAGACCCATGTGCTGAGTTCTGAGAGTGGGATCGTAGGGTATGGGATATCGATCAGATCAAACGTTGCCCTGGCCGCTAAATAGCAGATGATAAAGATATGACACCACTTGAATTACGGGGAATCTGCGACAACTCTAAGAAGGAATGATGCCACGGAGGATCGGCTTGCGTGTACTCCCGATGTATTTACTGTAAGAATCATGTTCTAGGTTCAGCCGCCCTGAGCTGCTTCGAGGATCCGAGCTAGATGGCGCACCAATTCCCCTTCTTTTACACACACGATACACCGCAACCATATTCAATCAGATGCCATCAGTGCAAACGGTTCCAGGTTACTTGGCAGACAGAGGTAGCATAACGTCTCTATTTTTGGATCGCTCAGGCAGATGTGCTGGTCACTTCAGCGCAGTTGGTTGAGAGAGCATTATCAAACTGCTGCTGCAGGACATCTGTCACGGTGTGTCCCTTTGGTTTGTCACCCTACCAATGGTCCACCCACTCCACTGGCCCATGCACTCTTGTGCAAGGTGCCCTGTCAAACACCATCCATCCTTGCTATATATGCTTCTCCAATGCTTCCACCTTGTCCTAGGTGCCTATGAGATGATCAAGCCCCCACAGCCACCTGAAGTGACCTACCTGTTCACCTCAGAAATAGCAGCCACCAGAGAGGATGGCATGGATGACATGGTAGAGGTCAAGGTCTATGCAGATGGGTCCAGCCTGTAACAGAATGCAAGAGCTGTAGCAGTCCTGTACAGGGATTGACAGAGAACCAAGGTGGTGAGGTATCATCTTGGCTTACTAGCTGACCACACTACATATAAGGAAGAGGTGGTTGGTGTCATTCTGGCCCTAGAGCTCTGTTAGATTCCATCCCAAACCTGGCCCCTGACCCTTTAGACCTTTGAGCCCAAGGCCCTGCTCATCTCAAACTTATTTCATCTATTCCTATTTGCATTTGATCTTCATCATTGCTTACAACCCTGATAGTTATTTGGTCCCTAATCCCCATCTCCCCTCATGTACATGTATGCTAAATAAAAGCAATAGGGATGAAAGAACAAGGGAAGGAGGAAAATTGTGAATGAAACAAAAGATTCATGAGCTGGAAATTAAAACCTAAAACATGTTTGTAAATTGAATGGAGCTTTGGCCATTGAGATGCTCCCTTGGTTTCTTCAGAGGAGTAACCCTGCATGCCAGGGGTAACTTTATCATAGAGACTCATGATATTGCTTGTTATTGTGATAATAATAAAAAAACAAGTGGAGAGTGGGAGTACCTTGTCTCACAACAGAGGGGGTGGTAAATGGCTCCAAGGAGTTGGGCTGGTGGGGGAAGGGGTCCACCACCGGTGCCATTGCCCACTTGAGAATGCAGCGGGTGAGAGCCTCAGGGAGCAAGGAGGAAGGCCCACTCTGTTTTTAGGTACATTGTACGCAGTGATCATCATAGGACTACCTGAGGTCATATAGAGCGGGCTGAGGGCTAAGAAACGCATCTGTGTCAAACTTAACGTATCTGTAGCGATAATGTAGTCATAAGTATACTGCATGCCCGCGAGCGGTGCAACCTGTTCGAAGCGTCGGCTGGGGTTGGTGACTGGCGATGAGAATGCATCCAGTGATGCAATATAAAAGAGATGATCGCTCTCACACAAAGGCACCACCGCTGAAAAATGACGATAATGGGACCTAATAAACTACCGACCAAAGAATACTTAAAATATCTCAAATGCTGTCCAGATCGGCACAATTTCCCCACGATTGTCAATCTCAATCCAGCGATGACTAGGGCCGACATCTGGCGTACTAATACCAAGCGAACGGTTCCATCCGAGCCCGACTGCGGCGAGCTTACAGAGATTCGATCTGAGAATTGATTCAAAGTTAGCAGATAGCTTGTTAGAAAGATGAGCCAAATATAACTTACGGGAGCGTACAAATAGTTGCCGCAGGCTTTACTATTTGCACACCTGCATCATCACTTGGTTTAGGTGTCCAAGCTCCAGCGAGTAACGCCCAATCCACAATTACCCCCCTTGTCTCCCTGATCCTGTCTTCCTCGGTACGGTTGTTCCATCCGGCCTGCACATACTCTGCCGCAGGAGCCAGACTACGCAGCTCTGCGTCTGTACTAGTACGTAGCTCGTATACCATCGGTTTGAGGGCCTCGTTACCATATTTTTGTACTAGGCTATCGTTTGTAATGAGAAGTTCTGTGAATTCAGATGCTGCAGGTTCAGAGTCGGAAGCAAGGTAGACGAGCGGGGGAGTAGCCATCGGCACGTCTGCCTCAGTGAGATTCTGAAGTAGAGAATATGTATTCCAGAAAGCGTCCACGTATTCTGTAGTGGGGATGTGAATGTTGGGTAGCTTTTGATAGCGCCAAGACATGGCTTTGCGATCTCCTCGTCGAATATGCGCAGAAATGTACTCTACGGCTGTGGGGTTACTGGGATCTGGTCGTCATTCAGGACAGTTAGGAGGGAAATAGTACGTCGCACTAGGACGTGCGCACCTCGCAATGGAATAGCGAGTAATGAAAGCTCGTCTCTTGCACGCTGGATTAGCCCTTGGTTAAGAGCATTAGGCTGTATGGTCTCAGCAAAAGACTGGGAAGCATGGTCGAAAACGGGTTTCTTCCTCTCTATATTATATTTATATCTAAGGAGGAAGTCAGCAGAGGGAGTTGGGACCAAAGTAAAGACTTACGCGTCTTCATACTCCTCCTCAAAGTGATTGCCCATATGAAAATAGGCAATGCTAGCCGAAATAACCTTGTATCACAGATGATGATCAGTCTTACCGGTAAGCCTGTAAGCATGACCTACCCAATGACTATCCAAACGACACTTGAGGACAACGTATGTGACGACATAGGTGATGACCTGGATGCTTACCGTGCTGTTCGAGGACAGGCGACTAACTCTACTCCCGCCATGAGATTTAGGGTGATGAGAACGTATGCATGTAAGCAATCACGTACCCTCGGGCGGTGGTGGTGTGCACCCGGGCTCGGGTCCAGGCTGCGTGTCAGAAAGCGACCGAAAATGGTCTGTCCATCTCCCTCGATTCCAACGTTCATCGTATATGAAGAGGGTGCGATTTTGCTTCCATGAGCGGACGAACGTGAATGATTTGTTTGGGGAAATAATTTAATGCTCACTTCGCGTGAAAACATTGCGACCTGCGCTAATATGGCTAGATCTCCCATGAGACCGACAGAGCCATCTAAGATGTATGTGATAGTGGAAGTGCATGTATTCTCCGAAGAAGTTGGTTGCTAGCGTGAATTTGATAAGCAAGAAGTAGAATGTCTGAAATTCTTTATATACTTTATGAAGAACGTCTAGATCCGTTCCTGGAGCAGGTACCCAATATGATTTGTAAAATTGCATGCGTGGATCGTTTATTACTTTCCAACACTCGTTGAGGTACTGGTCCGTGGTCAATGGGTACGACGTGTACCCAGACGCAGTATAGTCGATCACTGTAGAGGTATTGAAACGAGCCTTACTTTCTTCGTCCAGAGACTCATACACGATAGCCGTAGTATTAACCCCCATGTAGCGAAGTAAAGCTTTTGGACGTCGAATTGACACGACGATCAAGAGAAGCAATAAGAAAGCCGCTCCAGACCCAACGATCAAGCCGGCGGGTAGTCGATCCCGCGACAACACCTCTTTCAGCTTCCCCCAGATGGGCCAGCCCTTCACCTTGCCACCGCTCCGCCGCGATAGATCACCACCTGAGGAAAAAGACTCTGAAGCAGAGGTATGCAGTAATGGGTGACTCTGACTTTGAAGCAAGTCGACTTCGTCAAGGTTTCCATCGTCTTCATCCTCTGTGTCTGCTTCGTTCACTGGGATAGCCGGAACGCTGCGTTGCGATCGACCCTCCTCCGCGTTTGCGGTTTTGCGCGAATATGGGGTCCGAGGTGTGAGTCCAGCCGACTCTGAACCGCCGTAGAGCTTTATATTCGACGTATAGGCAGGAGTTGCTATCTTTGGGGGCATATCATGAGAGAGGCTGAAGAGCTGGTCGTTACCAAGTTACATAGTTTGATTACCTAAGCTGACACATCGCTCCCATGTCCCAAGTTTAAACTTCTGTAATTGGCCGCTTGTTTGTGTTGAGATTCTGGGTGGTGCTGAACAGGGACCGTGCGCCAGAAGGCTGTTTAGCTTGAGCGAGTGAGATTGCTCCTTATAAACAGATGACTACTAAGCAACTGTAACTAACCTTATGCGGCCAACAATGCCGCTCGCACTTTTCCAACAGTTTGAAGGAAAACTTCTGATGATGTCCTGCTGTAGTATTCCTAGCAATCTCATGTACTAATATGTAACATGTGGAACGACTTTGAGTGAGAAGTGAGACCCAACTCCATGATCAGTGTGCTTATAACTCTAGCAGGTTTCCATCAGTAGTACAGTATGAATCAGGACGATGTGTTTCAATCATAACCATCAATTTTCAAGGTGCTGACAGTGACGGTTGTCAAACTGTACATTTTCAAAGGGAGACCATTGTTGACATGGACAAGCACTAGTCACGTCTGTTTCAAAACCTCGAGATCACTTGTTAACCATGTCTAGGGGCCGGTCTGACGTGGCCGCCTCAGTGAAATCTTTCGAAGAGCTGTTGTGTAGTTCGCGATCTCATGACAAAGTATCGGCTGTAATTAGAACCACGCGTTCACTGTGGAAGTTTGCCAAAATGACGTTCTACGGCAGAAGAGTTTTCGCCGTTACAGCTCAAAACAGGAGACTCCGAGGTGAACAGGAAACCCAGGGATAGCAAGAGCTTCTGAATTTTGCGACCTCTAGCCGTGAAACCGCTGTCACATTCAGCATCGCTGGGGAACTCTTGATCCCATCTCCAACTGAAAGCCTTTTGTTGAAGCTAAAGTGATTCGGTATCCAAGGAGTAAGATAGAGATATAGGATGCTGAGGTCTTCTGTTTTGAAGTCGCGTTGTGGAAGTGGCTAGCAACTGGAAAAATGTCATAGTAACTCTCTACACCAAGATTGCGGCTTCTGAAATAACTTGCAATGACGTCACCGTAAGGCGTCTCAGTCACGTGACTGTTAATTTTTTTTCGTCTGAATCTTGACCACACAGCTGATTCTACTTGTTCTATTGCTGGCTATGATCTGCTGGATTTCTGGCTCTAGTTATGACATAGAGATGGAATATGCCCAGTCTCTGCCCTGCCATGCCAGAATAGGCACAGGATCAGGTATTGTACTGCTTCAAGGAGTATACACAGTTGCGATATCTGCAGATACTGGAGAGTCTATGTCAGGAAGAGGGGGCACCCCCGATCACTTTCAACGAGCTAAGATTCGAGCTATAACAGCGTGACGGAGCAACAGCAACTGCCGGAGAGTGTGTTCAACCCTGAGGCTTCAGGCAATATCGACAGTCTTGCTGGCTTAGGGTACATTGTGGAGGTACTCCGCTGGTTCATGAGATACCCTAGCTGACCGTTACCGCCGATTCTACTGGAAGGACCTTGAGAAACACTACACATAAGGCAATATGCGCCCATGTGACAAGCATTTCTCCTGGAACCTTCGCAGGCAACCAGGAAGGCTCTTCCCCGATGAATCCCTATTCTCGAAAAGAATCGCTAGTACTGTCTCCAGGCCCGGTTCTCCCCACTCACGATGATAGTAGGTCTTCTGCTGTTCCTGTTGCTCCTAAAGCTGCGAGTGGCCTGCTTAACACCGGTATCTTGGAAAAAGCTGCTGCTCAGAAAGCATTGTTCAATTTCATGAAACTGAGAGGGAAGATTGCCCATGAGCCCAGTTCTATTCTCGCATCACAGCCGGAGCCGGAGCCGGAGCCAGAACCACCAGTAGACATGATATCTTCACCACGCCTTGTGCCCCTCGGGTTGATGGACGCTAACACACTGGGCTTACCCAATGAATGGAAGCCGCCTCCGATACCACGTCGATATGTTGCTTCGCTGAATCTGCTCCAAAAGACTGTTCTGCTCAAGCACTTGACTTCATCGGATTGCAATGTGGAACTTGTCGAACGAGACAATTCTGTGACAAATGGGGTGGATCTCGTTGACTGTGATACTGCCATACTCTTTGTTCCTTTAGCCCCGCTTCCTGTCAGCGGTGACGCGTTATCCGAGAGGGTGGCCAAGCTATCATGGGATTTTGGCTGTTTAGTGGTTGTTTTTGAAGGATTCTCTACCTCGCTATGCTACCGGACCGATAAGAAGGGATCTGGGACTACGGTGACACCGAATCCGTTCTCGCCTGCTGTGGTGAAAGCACTCAGAAAATTCAAGCGGACGCTGGGGATCCTGGATGGGATGGCGGCGGGGAACAAGCGTAAGGATACGAAGGTGCGATATGGATATGCGAGAGATGTGGGTGAAGCTGCGAGACTGGCAAGGCTGGTGGGAGATATGTCAGAGACTAATTCGGCCGCAAGGGGAGTATCAGGGGACAGTCGGGAGTGGTTGAGGGACGATTATGACGAGGTAAGATGGGTGTTATTAGGTATGATGTTGTCTAAGATGATTTGTTCCTTTTTATAAGGACGAGATTGATCTGGAACGAGTTCAAGGAATGAACGTTTATGCGGCAGCAATGATTCTGGGCTACGTGGATCTCAACGGGTTGATTGATATGGAGCTGGGGGATAGGGCCGAGATGTTCTCTCCGATGGTCGGTGTGGAGCGTATGGTGAGTGGTCCTCGTGTGCGTTAGACGCTGTATACTCCACTCTAACCTTAAGCTCAGGCCATGTTAAATGAAGCGATTGGTAAGCGACCGACTGAGGTCGCGGTTTCGTCGTTGCCACGCTTGTCACCTGCAGTCCAAAGTACAGCATCCTCCTTTATGGCGGGGCGTGAAGGGTATATTCTGGATGGTGTATGGGATGGCGATGGGTATGTAGAGGCAGCCGGAGATCTGAGGTATGATCGTGGGGGACAAGGTGTCGAAGAGTATGATGATAGTATGGAATGGCAAAGCACGGGTCTTCTGACGATCCCGAGCAAGGAACAAGCAACGCACCCAGGCAATTATTCAATGTGATTAGCGTGTTTTTATCACTACATAGCATGTACAAAATTGCTTAGATCTTGCACATAGACATGATAGTTACGACAGTATTTACTCTCTTCGCTAGCGCTATATATATAGCAAAGCAAACGGTGGCGGCGGCGGCGGCGGTAGCAGCAACAACAACGGCTTTTTCCACAAAAAATCAGGGTCTCTTCATGTCCATGCCCATTGCCGAGGTTCACCATAGACGGACAGTCTGTGAAGTTTTCCCCGTGTGACTCGAGACCTCAAGAACGGCACATATATCTATATACGTTTCTGTAGTGCGTGCTCTAGGGCTCCACGTGTCTTGAGCGAACTCATGGATGGATGAATTTCCGTAAAATCAGTAATAGCACGCACCGCGAAGATCGATGATATACGTCAGGGGAAGCCCCGCCCCTGAGGTAGTGAAGGGAGCGCCACTCCCTTCAGAATGCCTAGTATCAAGCGTCGAAGGTCTCGTTCTACTTACATGACAAGAAAATCTTAAAATGTCTCACCAAAGGAAGACATTGGTGATGAAGATTTGATATTGCTGAAAATATATCAACAAAAAAAAACAAATCTAACAAAAATTATTAAAACGTAAAAATACAAAACGCATTCAGGCGCCCGCAGTGCTTAGGAATCGTAAATTTTCCAACGCTGGAGTTCACGCGTCTCTTCGTGAACTCCAGGTACGAATGTTTCTCCTACATATCTAACGTAGCTGATTTAATATACACGTCTCTTCGTGAACTCCAGAGCTTGTAATTCAACCTACTTTGCGCATATTAAACCAAACTTGCAACAGAGTCTGAAGCTTTAGCCAGGAAGTTGCAGCATGAATTTAATGGATCATCAAATAATGGGAAGGGAATAGATCCCGAATGTCGTGAAGATGGAACAACTCCAGCAGATCATGTCGGATCAACGATCGAAGACGACGAAGCATTGGCTCGAAGGCTTGCTCGTGAATGGGAGGAATTGGATGCGGCTGAGTCTGCCCCATTAACATCAGAATCATTTCAGTGTACCTCTGGCTCTTTGATTCGCATGACCAACCCGGATGAAGATTTGTTGCGTTATCGTGAGCTATTCACGCGATCCCGGTCCTGTACAAAGTGTAGCAGATCCGTAGCATCTCCACGCGACCAGGTGAGCTTTTCTTCATACACACCGTATTCTCAGAAACTAATCATTTGGTCTTTCACAATTTCATGATTATGACGACATGACAAAAAAAAAAGAAACACAGGTCGTGTTCTCGTCTGCAATTCCATCACCAACACTTCTCGCCCCACATGGGCAAAGTCCGACGCTTACTTGCTCGACTCCATAAATTCGTACCAGTCACAAGCCATCACAAACGCAAACCACACAAGTCTGCCGAGGCAGAAAAGGAACCAGAGACTCTCAGCCTTCTCGATAAATTTGACAGAGGGTGTTCATTTTTAGCTGTCAGGGCTAGGGATAATCTATCCAATCTTTAATTTCCCTACTTGTCTAGGGTGTCAGAGTCTAGAGATCTTTAATACATAATATAGATGAGTGAGTTTATCGAAGTAGGTTTCAATCACGATAACATTGGTATCCCATTTGCCACATACAACAGCTTAAACCATTCCATGCGCCATACAATACATTGGCCTATGTTTCATTATCCGTTCGGCTTTAGGTTTCAATGCATCAATGCAACAGTACAAATCTACACCCTGATCGAAACGGCTCATGTCTCCCCGCGTAAGAGCGCCTACCGTACTCTGTAATAAGAAAATGAATAGAAATATTTATTGAATTTATTTTGTATTTTGTTGGAGTTTTGTTTGATTTTTATTGAAGTTGTTCAACGCGAGCCTTAAGCGCTTGTTAGATACTAGGGTAAGGGACAAATCATGATCATTGTCAGAATTCAAATATCAGTGATAAAAGTTGTTGATGAATGTCATGTTAGTATTAATGTTCGGAAATGTTTCTAATGGTGATAGAATGGTATTCGAAAATGAATAGAAATCCTACAGTAAAAGCAAATGGCTTTCGGAATGTCTGCGAACAAATGCATAGTTCCAAAGAGATAGAGATTCCAAAGGGATTCTATCTCATGGATTGAATGAACTTTGCAGTTCACGTCGATCACAGCCAGTGGTCTTACATTCTTTTGAAATGTGTCTAGACTAATATAAATGAAGTAGGAGTACTCACTGAAATGTGAAGTTGTTGTTCAAGGTAGTTTACGACGAATTGGCAGGTCAGAGTAGAATAATCAAGTAGATGTACTATAATTGAGCTAAGGAATATACATGCAAATGTGCTAGCTATATACCAAACGATTCAGAAGAGAGAGCCAATGGGAAAGAGTCCGTGAGGGTCAGAAAGTAGCTAAGGTACATGTATACTAATTAAAGTCCATTAAAAACAAAGAACAAGGGTGGTAGGAAAATTGTGAATAAGAAAAAAGATTAATGAACCAACAATAACTCTTGAAACATGTTTCCAAATCACATGGCTCTTCAGGTAGAGTTATCCATCCCTAAATCCTTTGGAGGGTGATCCTGAGGGTCTATAACATTCATATCATGGAGCCTAATGATGTGGAATGTCATCGCAAGCTTTGATGGAGTAGGGATGACTCAATCAATATGTTCATTGTGAAAGATGGGGATAGTGATGGGGATAGTCAGGGTGCTTCTTTTCTAGAAAAGGTTATGATCGGACCTGGTTATTGATTGTTTCACTAAACACCAAATAGAGTGACTGATGAGCTGGATTGAGTGACCGGATCAAGTTCATGTGAAGTGTCTGGATGAGGTGATTCGAATTCTGAATGAAGACCTTCGGATGGAATGTGTTCAGAGGTCTCAAACATCATTCGTGACAATCATGACACGTTGCTTGTAATGCAACTTTGTGATATGTAAGCATGAGGTCAAATATACAATAACAAACCTGACCTACCATCTCTTATGCAAAATACCCAAGACAAGTAGGTGGTTTCTTTGATCAATTGGTGTCATTTTTCACACACAACTTATATGGTCACCTGTGCAAGTGCAGGACTTAGTGAGAAATTCTTTGTCAAAGTGATGTTCTTTCAAGCTGATTTGGTCTTCACAGTTATTTTCACCTATCACTACTTTCTGATGCTTCCAATTGGAATCCAACATGACATGTCTGGGACAGAAAGCCCAGAGTTGGGACTGTTGGGAAAACTCAGTGGCGCTGAACCGGGACCATGCAACAAGAAAAACACTGTTTAGCTTCAGCGGTGTTGGTAGCTTGTTGTAAACAGATCATCATCACTAAGCAACTGTAAGTAATGTCATGCGGCCAATGATGCCACTCGAAGTATTCCAACAGGGAATACCTGTTCATAATGGCTAGATATGGCAGTATTCTGTCACTTTTAATCCCAGTTTTAATTTCCCCAAGCACCCCCCAGGTCAGAGCACATCTTCTTTGATGCATAAAGTTTTTCAACTTATTCAATACTTCATACACTATGTTCTTTGTCATAATTTATCTACTTTCTGTTCACTGGCGCAGCTGTCCAATCCTAAGACAAATTGCGAATACCAACTTTGTAATGGCTCAAGGATCGCTGATATTTTGGGGTGATTCGTTTCGAATGGCTCCTCCATCCCTGTAAAACTAACACGAGCAGAGTGCTTCTTTGCACTCGTTTCTTTGCTATAAGTTGTCGCAAAGGCCCAGTAATGGTTATTGTCATTCCTTTCGGACTCTCAGTATGGGGTTCCGAGGTCGTAAGTCAAACGTTTATCCCTCTCCTGATAAAGAACAAGGAGCTGACATTTCTTAGTGAAGAATTTCAGCATATAAATGGCAGCATTTAGCTCTAGATTGGTATCCCATTCGCCACAAACAACAGCTTAAACCGGTCCATGCGCCATACAGTACATCGACTACCTGTGATTTGTCCATTTAGCTTTAAGTATCAATGCCATAACGCAACGAGTAAGTTGTGTGGATTGATCGTAACGGCCCACTTCCTCCTTCGTAAGATCGGCCAACCTATCCCGCTCAATCAATTGGTCAAAATTAAACGTACTGAGGCCGCTTTTAACTGAGAAGTGGAAGAAGGGCGGCTCGGATAACCCGCGCTCCGAAGAATCCGCCGCAAGCTTGTCGAAAAGTTCATTGCCAACTTTTACGCGCTTAAACATAATATCGGCGGCTCTTTCATCCACAGGTGCCCTGCTTTGCATGAGGTCCTGAAGTCCCGGCCCCAGGGATAAGAAGCAACAGATGGGTTCACCAGGAAACAAACGCCGAGCTTCCTGAAGGGCGAGATCTGATGGATTATCTGCCGCCAAATCACTGTCCTAAAAACAATTATGGTTCAAACGGCACTCGTGAGTCTAAGAACTTGATCTTACAAGACACGTGATGGATGAGCCGGTCCCCGTTTGAATTTCGATCGGGTCGAAGAACCCATTCGTTGCGGTGGTTGCTCGAGCACACTCCCATATTTTATACGCACCGCGTGGTCCGTAGGATTTCAATAGCTGGGGTGGAGCGTCTGGTTTCCCCATCTCTATTGCTGAAACGAAAGTATGGCAATATATCTCTGATTTCTTCGGAGGAGGTTCGTGCATAAGTGCCTCCTGATCGCCTTGCGTGGCACGGGACCGGGCCAGTATCTTCCTGATGCTTTTTTCTAGAATTGATCCAAAATAAATGGGTGTACCGAAGGCCACGTATCGCATCCGTCCGAAGAGTCTTGGGGAACCATAGACTTCGTCACAAAGGGTATGATACTGAGTAATCGCTTCATCTACGCTCATGCGAAGACGGCCGAGCATAATTGCGATGAGACCACCCGTGGATGTTCCGCAAATGATATCAAATATCTTCCATGGGAGTGGTAATGAATCAAGAGCAAGAGAAACTCGGAGCTTCTCCATAATACCTCTCAAAATTAACAATGAGGACAGCCCCCAGACGCCACCACCATCAATGGCAAGGACACTTCGGATTTGTTGTGGTGACGACATGGGGGGGATTTGTATGTCAAAAGATTGAATCTGGAGTGGATTCGAGTAATATTGAATAATACCTGGGTTGAAACGTGAGACAGCTATGAATGAGCATATGTCTAATAGTAGCTTAAGCTGTAAGTCTCACCTCAGTTGCGTGGTTGTAACTTGATTGAGGGGAGAGAGAAGCAACTAGGGCAGTATTTATATCGTATGAGTACAAGAACAGAGACAATAGGAATGTGTGAGAGTAATGTGAAACATATATGGGTATTCTAAATGCGTCCACTGATGTGGAATGCGGAATAGGTCCACAGTAAGCGCTATATTCCAACAAATTCAGCGTACAAACTTCCTGATCATTTGACGTCATAGTACAAGGATTGCTTGATATGAAGCTAGACAATATACAAAAACCTTCCGTCGCTGCACAAGTTCGACGCTGCAAGTGATACAAACGTAGGAGTGAGACAGTACTTGTAGACTACAAAAAGAGTTGTGGAAAATAAAATAGGTCATAAAATCTGACAAGTACAATGTGCGAGAGGCACAAAATGAGACAGTGTAAGACACTAGACAAAATACAAAAAGAGTTCAGCCGCCGCACAAGAAGTGCAAATACAGGAGTGGCACAGTACTTGTAGCCCACAAAAGAACTGCGGAAAAACATACGTCATAAGGAATACAATGTACGAGAGGCACAAAATGAGACAGTGCAAGCCACTAGACAAAATACAAAAGAGTTTCAGTCGCCGCACAAGAAGTGCAAATACAGGAGTGGCACAGTGCTTGTAGCTACAAAAAGCTGGGGAAAAACATACGTCATATAAAGACTCAGGAATACAATGTGTGAAAGGCACAAAATGAGACAGTGTAAACTATTGAAAACAAGTCATGTGATCAGATCCAGTAGCCGCGGCGGCAGCCGCCCGGTCCCCGTCTTGACCACACAGCTGATTCTACTTGTTCTATTGGTGGCTATGATCTGCTGAATTTCTGGCTCTTGATATGGACATAGAAAAGGAATGTGCTATCAGAGCTCACATACGAAAACTCCTGCTCCGTTACTCGCTCACTCATCTCACAATCGATGATGTGACTCACACACGCACCGAAGTCTCAGAGGTTAGCCAGTATATTTGTCGCAGAACTGACACAGCCTCTGTTGCTCTAGCTGCTCTCTGATTGTCTAAGTGCTGTACCTCTGGATGATCCCATGTCCCATGCGCTGCCCGTAGACCCATTCGATGCTTTGTCTCGGAATTAAAGGCCTAAATGCCTATGATCAGACATGGACGATGGACGATGAGTCGCGTCAATATATTACGAATCCTCTGGTGAAGGGGAAGAGCGACGATGTACCCACAAAGCGTTGCCGGAGAACAGAGGACGAAAGTGCGTTAAGCGGATTTACGTTTCAATAATTTCAGTTCTGGTCTAAAACAGTCACACTTAAGCCACCTACACTAACCCATATAGGTTTAGCACGGTGATCTTGACGACTCGGGCCATCCGTCAGACACCCAGAATAGGAACTTCTTCATCCTCCGCACTAATCAAGTCGTTCAGCCGTTGTGACTCAAAATATTTGGAACACGTCGGTATCCAGCGCGTTGTTAACGAGGCTCCTGAAGAAGTGGTGATCTCTGCGCGAGAGCGGGAGCAGATTCTGTATGGATTCATTCGTGAAAACTATTCTTTACGCATTTATTAGACAATTCTTTTAGAAAAATTGGTCCATCTCTAGATAGAGAAATGCTTGGGGCCATCACATCCAGGTCCCGAATGCTCAACACAAATCTCCAAATGACAGGCTACCCTTTATGGTATCTCAATTTTTAAGCAATGATGCTTCTCCACTTGTCAATTTTCCATCTCCAATGTCGCCTCCGATATTCCGCCGTAAGCTTAAAGCGACAAGTGGACCTGGGACGGGGAAGTTCTCGGAAATTTGCTCCCTTGGGTTTGTGGGGCCGGTCGACATAGAGGATGAAGGAGTGGAAAATATGTCTAAGGCGTATATGCTCATTGTTGACGGCTGGAGTAAGTTATTAAGGTTCGCGAAGTCACCTGCTATTGACTTACTACACGCAGACATCATGGCCCCGCCGCCTACTTCTCAAAGCGCACCATCCACACCGTCTTTAGAACCTGGATCTCAATCTAGCCAGATGGAAGTGGACGAACTGTTTGCCCTGACGCCACCCCAAAAGCTACTTACCTCGTCGGCCACGGATAAGCAGATGGGCAAGTTATGCGGCCGCTTATCGCACTTCATAATGTGACTTGAGACCACTTATAGTGGAGTATCTCGTTGCGATGACCCACCAGGCATACCAGGGGCCCCCCTCACAAGAGCGCCGCGGGTTGTATGTTTTAACACCGGTATATATTGAGGTTCGTTACATACCCCCTGGCAATATTGTGGCAGAAACAGAGTTGGTTTTGCTTTGCGGTTTGCTGTCGGCGGGCAGTATTGCCTGAAGCCTCAGGGTTGAAAAATTTCTCCGGCATATCGACAGTCTTGACGGCTTAGGGTACGTTGTGGAGGTACTCCGCTGGTTCATGAGATATCCTAGCCGGCCGTTACCGCTGAGTCTACTGGAAGGTCCTTGAGACAACACTACACATAAGGCAATATGCGCCCCATGTGACAAGCATTTCTCCTGGAACCTTTGCAGGCAACCAGGAAGGTTCTTCCCTGATGACTCAGGATACCTATCCTCGAAAAGAATCCCCGGCACATCTAGTTCCAGTTCTCCCTTCTCACGATGATAGTAGGTCTTCTGCTGTTCCTGTTGCTCCTAAAGCTGGGTGTAGCCTGTTTAACACCGGTATCTTGGGAAAAAGCTGCTGCTCAGGAAGCACTGTTAAATTTCATGAAAGTTTCGTCGTTGTCGCGCTTGTCGCCTCCAGTCCAAAGCACAACATCCTCCTTTATGGCGGGGCGTCAGCCCGAGATCTGAGGTATGATCGTGGGGGGACAAGGCGTCGAAGAGTATGATGGATAGTATGGAATGGCAAAGCAACGGGTCTTCTGACGATCCCGAGACAAGAACAAGCAACTGACCCAGGCCAATTACTCAATGTGATTAACGTGTGTAAATTGCTGCATAGCATGTACAAGATTGGCCTAGAACCTGTGCCAATAGACATGATAGTTACGACAATAACTTTATTCCTTCGCTAGCACTCTATATCTATATATCTACCAAAGCAAGGCAGGGGTAGCGAACAGCTTTTTCACAAAAACAAAAAAAAAAAAAAAACAGGTCTCTCTATGCTTATGCACATCATCGAGGTCCACCGTGGACGGACAAATCGGTGAAGATTCCCCTGTGTGACTCGAGACCTCAAGGACGGTAAACACGTTATATATCTAGTGCTCTCTAGGATGTATAGTAGCTCAGAACCTCCCCACATATTCCGAGTTTTTTTTTTTTTTTTTTCACCAGTCGTCACAGTATTGTGGCATTCCTCCCTCCCGGGTGCTATTATGTTAAAACCCACTTAAAAAAGGACAGAGGGGCCACCCGATTTACCAAAAAAAACCATATATATATGATTATACGGGGAAAAACGTATCAACGTATCAAAAGCCAAAAAAAAAAAAAAAAAATCCACAAGTACTCATCGGTATCAGTATCAAAAATCAGTCATATATATATATATCATTTTTTTTTTTTCAAACGCACATCTCCATGTTTTATCAACCCAAAAGCACACGGTAAAATATGGCGGTGGCGGTTGGTGTTAGCCGGGAGGGAAGCCTCGAGCCTCCGCAGCCCCAGCCCATGTGCTTTGGTAAACATACAGTGCAACGTGGAAAAAAAAAAAGTGGGGTAAAGAAAAAAGAAAAAGAGAAAAGCGGAGAAAAAAAAAGAAAAGGAAACGGCTCCTTTCTAGTGTCCCTCCACGCTCCACGTCCACGGTTCTTCGTTTAGGGGGGAGGGATCTAAAAAAAACGTGTCGTCGTTATCGTGTCGTAGTGTCGTATATGAAGCTCGTCAGATATATTTCCGGTGTTCCTGTGAAAAAGAAAGGAAATAATGTTTTAGGATTATGATTTTGTGGTGAAGGGCATGGAAAAGAAAAAAAAAATAGTCTCAAAGTCTCAAAAAAGAAAAAATCAATTTAACGAGATCACAGATCACAGATCAATGAATCCCAAACCCCCCGCGTCTCACCTCCCCACCCGAAAATAATAACAATAATAATAACAACCAAAAAAAAAAAAAAAAA
>QMFG01000939.1:11343-30503 GCA_003314545.1 Ramaria sp. MG151 | reverse complement strand
AGTTAAATCCACTTCAAGGAATGTAAGACTATTGGCTGTGATCGACATGAACTGCAAAGTTCATTCAATTCATGAGATAGAATCCTTTCGGAACCTCTATCTCTTCGGAACTATGCACTTCATTCGCAGACGTTCCGAAAGTCATTCGCTTTTACTGTAGGATTTCCATTTGCTTTCCAAAACCACTCTATTACTATTAGGAATGTTTCCGAACACTTTTACTAATCCAACATCTATCCACAACATCTATCACTGTTATTTGGATTCTGACAGTATGTTACATTCATCAAACTCAGCGTCATTGCTAATTATGGTCCTTTTTGTGTTAGGATCCCAGAATTTCCAGCCTTTTATGCCTGGAGGGTATCCTAGGAACACACATTTTTTGGTATGTGACTCAAGTCCACTTCTCTGATCTTTCTGAGTGTGGACATAGGCTGTACATCCCCAGACACGAAGGTGTTTGACGGACAGTTTCATGCCAAACCAGGCTTCAAATGGTGTTATGTTTTTAAGGGAATGTGTTGGTGAGCAATTCCAGACATGAACATACGCTGCTAGGGCCTCACCCCAGAATGAGGGGGGTAGTTTGGCCTCAGCTAGCATTGTGGTAATTGCTTCTTTTGCGGTACGGTTTCCTCTTTCTGCAACACCATTTTGTTGGGGGGTGGCACGAACGGTATGTTATCGTTCAATACTGTGAGTGGTTGTAAACTGCTCAAATTCTTTTGACATGTATTCACCGCCTTTGTCATCATGTATACACTTGATTTTCTTGCCTAGTTGAGTTTCTGCCCATGCCTTGAAATGTTTAAAGGCATCTAACACATCATTGTTTTGCAGTGGATGGACTGAACGGAATCACGTCTTGTCATCAATGAACAGTACCCAATATCGGTACCCCGAGTGTGTTTGTACTGGCATCGGACCATGAAGGTCAGTATGGACAAGGTCTAGTGGTTCAGAGGCTCGTGTTAGTGATGCTGGAAAAGGGTTGCAATGTTGTTTTCCAGCAAGACATGGTTCACAGATAGCATCTGGAGATTTCTTGGATTCCAAGGTTAGTCCATCTACCAGGTTGTTGTTAATTAACATTTTGATGCTGTCTAGATTTAGGTGAGCAAAACAGCGATGCCACAAGGTAACATCCATATTGCACGGGCTAGATAGCTGTGCTGACTCAATGATCGGGATAGTAGTGCCATCGAGAATGGCAGAATTGCAATCATTTACAGTTGCAGTGAAGTATAGTATGTTGTTCTGAGTGAAGGTCATCTGGTCCTCCACAATAGTGACCAAGAACTTTTTCTTTTGGGTAAATAAATCCTGAAACCTGTTTCCGAATCGTATGTCGTTTCAGATAGACAAACTCTTGTTTCACTTCCTTAAACGACGACCCTGAGTGTCGGGGATGAACACATCAACATATTGAATTGTATGTCTTGTCACCATAAGCTTTAAGAAGCATAGAATCGACCCTGATATTGAGTTCCAAGAAATAGATGGGGATAGTGTAGATGCTTCTTTTCTGAGGAAAGGCTAATAACAGAACCTGATCTCTTGGTTGGGTCCTTGTGATGTTGCTAGGACGATTCAAGGTGTTAAGGGTGATGAAATGTTGAATGGTTCATGTATGACGAGTTTGGCGACAATTTGGGTTCCGAAGAATCGATTCAGAAGAATGATGTTCGGGTGGTTTGGAAGGCGGAGTAGAACACAAATCATGATCGTGACACCATGCACCCACAAGCAATGCCCAGCCACACACATTTAGGCTAAATTAAGTTGGATTATCAGAACTAAGGACTATGGTATATGAATGGGGGTTCATATATCAAGAGAAATTGGGATTCAGAGTGAGGGGTCAGGAATACCAGAATAGAATTTGCCAAATATGTTAATTATAGGGATAGGTAAACACAGACAAGGTTTCTAGGGTTCCCAAACACTGAGGTATGAGGGCTGATGTAACTTCCTGTGATGAACACCAAAATTTCCAATTCCCAGATATTTTGAGACTTCTGGGATGTGTATGGAAAGTGAATTCTGAGAATGTATAAGTATGTGAGAGTTGAATACCTAGTTAAATCCAAAGGAATAGGAAGGACAAACAGAGCATTGATAATTGGAGCTAGATCTAGAAGTCACATGATTGTCCTAAGTAAAGATACAAGGAACTTTATTGTAGTTTGAAAATGGAAAAGGACTTATAAAGAATATGATAGCAGATTTAGAATTATTTTGGAATTTCCAGGACCTAATACATAGTTCCTCTGACTCCAAATCCATTTCAACCCCCAATATTTCCAAAATACTATTGAAATATTAAACTACTTTCCACAGGTTTTCTCAGGAGTATATTGGTAGCATTCCTATGCTTTCAGTGAGGCCTTGGAGTCCAATGCATGCTCCATGTTGAAGACTGACAGATGACTGAGATAATAATATATCTCAGTATTCAACGCACCTCCACTAGCAGCATGGTCACAGGCCACATTGTTATCCCTACTCCACAAGGCGTTGTTGCAAGTTTGGTTTAATATGTACAAGGTAGGTTGAGTGACAAGCTCTGGAGTTTATGAAGAGGCATGTATATTAAATCAGCTATGTTGGACATGCAGGAGAAACATTTGTACCTGGAGTTCATGAAGAGACATGTGAACTCCAGTATTGAAAATTTTATGATTACTGAACACTAATAAGAAAAGTGAAAGAAATATTTTGTATGTATTTTCCAATTCTATTTTATTTTATTTGATGTATAATTGATATGTTCTGAGGTTTGATTCTGGTGCACTTGAATCAGTGCTAATTTTGTTATCTAACTGAGGATGTATTGTGATGTGGGGGAGGTGCTGATGTGGGAACAATCTGTCAGCACTTAATGTTCATGTGCAGTCATGCGAACACTTGTAGATAGAGATAATGAGTAAACATAGCAAATTTGAGACAATAATTGATCTCAATAGGACTTTTGATTTGATAGTGAATGGCCAGTGACGATTGGCTATCAGAGAAGCAGTAACAAAGATATCAAGCAAGTTGTTCAGAATATGAGCAGATTGATGGAGTTTCACTGCCTTAAATTCTGGAACATTGGCATAGCATACTGAGTCAAATATATGGATATATGATACATTGGGCTTCCTGACATACCAGGCAGCAAATGGGACTGTATCTTTAAGTGAAGATGTGACAGTGCAACTGTAGATGTGGACAGCATACATAAATGCCTCCCCCCAGTAGCATAAATTGAGTTTAGCCAAGCTTAGCATAGATCTGACCATATCAAAGCAAATGGCAATTGCTTGTTCAGCAATTTTATTCTGCTCTGGTGAGTATGGTACAGCAGTTTCAAGGATGATGCTGTTTCTTTGACAACACTCTTCATACATTCTTTACCATTATCACATCTTATATGCTTGAGTCACTTTCCTGATTGGTATTCCAGCATTGCTACAATCTCCTTCAAGCATTTGCTGCCTCAGCCTTTGATTGCAACAGACAACCAACAGGGAATTGGCAGCTCACTTCTAAAGCAAGGAGTGCATGTGACATCCCATAATATAAGATAGAGAGAAAATATTTTTTATAATTATTTTTATAATTTGTTTGAAGTGTTTTCAGTTGAATATTTTATTTCTTTGAATGCAATCTATCAAGCTGAAAATTTAAGCAATTCAATACTGATGGTTGGAAGTGCTGGTGCAGGGCTAATCTGATCAGCACTTAAAGCTCATGTACTATAGCATGAGCTTCATAGATAGAGATAATATAGTAACTTAACAGTTTTGGGTAAACACTTGAGTCTGAGAGATATCTTGAATTGAAAGTGAATGGCTGGTGGCAATTGGCTATCATAAAGATATTTGTAGAGATATAAAACAGAGTAACAGATAATAATAATGGGTCTGTGGAGTTTCACTGCCTTAAATGTTAACAAGAACTACAAACATATTTAAGCAAAACTATAGCTATGAACATTGTCTTGTGGATGAGAAAGAAAATGGGGTTGTGGAACAATTATGGAGCATATATCTGGATGAGGTGATGATCAGTCTAAAAACTGAAGTAACTACTTTAATCTATCACTGATACTTGTGAAACCTGTACGATCATCTTGAGAACTACAAATATTTGAATCAACATAATTTTTGCATTGAAAAGAACAAAAAGGAAAAAGAGGAAATTTTTTGAAATGACTCCTATGTGTATGCACACTTCTCCTGAAATGAAATGGAAGTGCCAAAACTTCATATGCAGATCAGTGCCTGTCCATGTTGATAGGAATCATTTTGTGAGTTCCTAATATATCTTTGGTATCATTTCAAGTCCATGTGTGCATTGATTGGCAGCTCTTTGAGTGCAAGCATGTATGGGTGCATATATGCAATCATTTGTGGCTGTTTGGGTTCATATCTATTTGCTCCATTCAATTTAAAAATAAACAAATAGAAAATTCTAAGGTTTTTAGCCTTGAGTTGCATTCAAGAAGAATTGTAGATGTTTTTTGTTTTTCTTTTCCTTTCCTTGAGGCAATCCTCCTAAGCATGTCATTGAATAAATGATAACATCCCAGTCCATGTTTCTAACATTGGACCTATGAGATCAACTACCAGGAGATCCATCTTCTTGTACTTTGTTGTGCTGACCTTTGGGAATGGCACTCAATGTGATTTGCCTAGTGCACAAGATTCACAAACCTGATCGTGGGCATGGGGTTGAGGGATGGTCAGTCCATTGACAAGGTTCCACTTGTGTATTTCTCAGATAGCTTCAAGGTTGACATGACCTAAGCACTGATGCCAGAGTCATAAACTCCCATCTGTTGCAACATATGCAGAGTTTTTGCTCTCATTCAAGTATTGGATCAAGTACAGGGTATCTGATTCGCCTCCAAGCAATGCATGAAGTAATTCATCCTTACCTAAGTGAATAGCTAAATCATTTGTTACAGTTTTGACTGCTGCACCAGCTCACTGCAGTTTTCCAAGACTAACCAAGTTTGCTGTTAATTTAGGGACATGGAGGGCATTGTTGAGCATGATTTTGCAAAAGCCATTCGGCAGCTTGCTTTTGAATGTGACCATTCCATGACCTGCTACTGGAACATTGCAAGAATTGTTATTATTTATCTATCTACCACGCGAACCATGCATTACATAATCAACTGATGCACCAGATGCACCGTCTAGAATAAAACACAAAAACAACATAAAAAATACTATTGATGTCAATCCAAAGCCTCAGGCTTCAGAGTATGTTTTGTTTACATTTTTAGAATCACTTGGCAAATGATCCCCGAGGCTACGCAAGCACGAACGTGTGCATATATGCACTTCAGACACGACCAGGCTTGAATAGCCACCAATCGAGCCCCACATGGCTCTGAAACACTTCCAAATGCACATACAACAATATATTTACTGTTTTGACTCACCCCTATCGTCACCGATCCCCGAACAAAGCTGATCACTTCTATTTCATTTAAACAAGCACCCGGTGCTACAAAATGGAGTTTCAGAATTTTTCCTCATCTTTTCTTTGTTCTTTCAGTTGAATATGTTTGTTAATTGCATGATCTATAATTTCCATAGCATCCAGATTGGTTTCAGATGCTTTGGATAGCTCTTAGTACATTTTTGTGCATTTCACCCCTCATGTAGACTGCAACCCCAGAATTGCTCCATCGTGCCCTTATTTTTCTTGGATACACAAAGGACAATCACTAGCTAGCCTTTCACTTTAATACGCTTGTAATTCTCGTCAGAATCTAAGGCAGTAAAATCTCCACAAGTCTCCTATTATCTGAACCAATCACTTTGTATCTTTGCAACCACTTCTTTGCTAGCAAATCGTCACCAGCCGTTTGCTTTCAATTCAAGTGAACTATTGGACTCAATCATCATCTCAAATCTGTTAAGTTTGCACTCTTATCTCAGTTACAAGCTAGCGTCAGTGTACGCAAACTTTAGGCGCTGACACTTTGCTCCCACATTAGCGCATCCCCCGCATCAGAATACATTTTTCGCTTAGATTATCTAACAGGCGCTTAAAGATCACCTCAAAGGAAATCAAACAAAATCAAACAACAAATAAACAAAATTCAAATAAAATAAATAAACATTTCTATTTCATTTCTTATTAAGAATCACCAACTGAAATGGTTTCCAATACAGCTGACAGGGTGTATGATGAGGAATATGAGCAATCAAAAAACATATGGGTGGATGCCCCACAGTCAAGTAGGAGAGTGGAGAGTTTGTTTGTGCCAGTGAGGTAGACCTCACTGATGTGATGGTCACCTACAGTAGGTCCTTCAAAGTGCTAGTGGTAAGATTTGCAGTTCCACTCTTTTTGTTCTTTTCATCCTCTTCTTGTTTAGGGCATTTACTAATCCAATGTCCCTTCTGCTGACAATAACAGCACTCATCATCTGGTTTGGGCTTTCCAGATTTCCTTTTTTCATTTGGATTTTGTCCACCTTTCTGGTAAGCAGAGCAGTGTCAGGTGACAACCTGCTTTCACCAAGTTCTTCACCACTAAGACTTTCACATGTTTGAGGTACAAGTCTGATGTGCAAGAACTTTGGTCCAAAGTCTTGGGTCCTTGACCCAAAGCCTCCAATTACAAGTCCGAAGTCTTGGGCCCCTGGTCCAAAACCTCAGACCACCCAAAACCTCAGCCAACCTCAGGGTATGGCCTGAACATCTAACCCAAACATCTGGCCCAACATCCAGCCTTCATCAGGGACGAAACACCTTATGGGAATAGAAGTTGGGTGTCACGATCATGATTTATCCCTTGCTTCACCTTCTGAATCTCCCGAACAGCTTCCTTCCAAATGAACGATATCATTCATTTGGAATCCAAACCATCAGCACTTTAGTCACACATGCCATCAACATTTTGTCACCCTCAAACACCATGAATCACTCTAATAATATCAAAATGAACCAACCAATAAATCAGGTCCAATCATTACTCTTTTCTCACAAAAGAAGCACCTGCAATATCCCCATCATTATCCCCATCTATTTCAAGGAACTCAATGTCAGGGTTGATTCTATGCCTCAAAAGAAAATTGTGAATAGAAAAAGGATTTAATGAACTAGAAATAAATCCTGAAACTTGTTTCTGAATCACATGGCTCTTCAGATAGAGAAATCCTCATGCTATTCCTTCAGACAGCAACCCTGAATGTTGGGAATGAATGAATCAACACATTAAATAGTATTCCCTGTCACCATAAACCTTCAACCCTTGTTCTTTATTTCCTATGGCCTTTAATTAACATACATGTACCTTAGCTACTTTCCGATCCCTACGGACTCCTTCCCATTTGCTCCTACTTCCAAACCATCTGGTATATAAGTAGCATACTCGCATGTATGTTCTCTAGTTCAATTATTGTACATCTACTTGATTGTTCTACTCAAACTTACCAACTCATCATAAACTACCTTGAACAGCAACTTCACATTTGAGTGAGTACTCTAAATTCATTTATATTAGTTTAAACACACTTTGAAAGAATGTGAGACCATTGGCTATGATCGACATGGACTGCAAATTTCATTCAATCCACAAGATAGAATCCTTTTGGAATATCTATCTCTTTGGAACCATGCACCTGTTTGCAGATTTGTGACATACAGTGGGTCAAAAAACTGCCCCAATGTTTGTGCATTTCAGAAAGATTGATATTTTGTGAATGAATGACATTAGCAAAAGTTCTGAAAATTTCACATGATATACTAGAACATGTTGGCTATCTACCAACTTAAGAAATCATGTGATTCCAATCAAAACTCATTGCTCAATAAATCAAACAAAATAATCACTCATTGGGGCAGTTTTTTTGACCCTCTATTATTTACAATCTAATACTTTGTATGACCCCCCTTTGCCTTTAAAACTGCCTGTATCCTCCTAGGCATGTCTTCTATTAGATTCTGGCATGGCTCTGGTGGTATTTCAGTCCACCCCTTTCCACCCTGTCCCATAATTCATGTACTCCTTTGGGTGGTATGACATATTGTTGGAGTTGCCAGAGGTGTTCAATGGGATTTAGATAAGGGGATTGGGCAGGCCACTTCATGGGAATGATGTTGTTGTCAGAAAACCACTGGTCTACCTGTTTTGAGGTATGTTTTGGATCATTGTCCTGTTGGAAGTACCACTTATCCTTAGCCAGCTCCAAACTTCAATGCTCTCCTCCATTCCCTCCTCCAAAATCCCACAATACTGCACTGCATCCATGTTCCCCTGCACCTCTATCAGCTTCCCCACCCCATTCTAGCCCATATGCCCCCAAACCATCAAGTTTTTCCCCCCTCCATGTTTGACAGTTGGTGTAGTGGTCCTGTCTGATACTGGTTCTCCTTGTTGCTTCCAAACATACACCTTCCCATCTGACCCAATCCTATTGATTTTTGTCTCATCAGTCCACAGCACCCTCTTCCAGTCCTCCAAAGTCCAATTTTCATGGTATTGGGCAAACTTTAGACATTGCTGACAATGAGACCCCTTGAGCATAGGGACTTTCTTCTTTGTTGCTGATCTAAAGCCAGCTTCCTTCAACACATTCCTAATAGTCTGTTCCTAATAGTCTGAGGAGTGACAGAGGTATATATGATGGAATTTATGAATTGGGTGGCTTGGGCAGCATTTTCAAGCTTCCCAGAGCTAATTTGACAGGTAATTGACTGTTTATCATAGGGGGAAAGCTTGGAAGGATGGCCACAGGATGATTTTCCTTATCCCCCTCTACCTCCCTACTGATCCTGCCAATAGTACCTTCTGCAGGCCAGTCCTAGCTTGAATTTGATGATGGAAATATCCCTCATTGAGGAGAGAAACAACAGAAGAATGCTTTTCAGCAGAGATGGATTTCATAGTGGTAGTAAAGAGTCAAGGAGATGAATGAACAAAGTTCAACATGCCAAATTGATACAAATAAGGTCACAAGACATGTTGATGATTCACATGACCTACTCCTACCTTATACTGGTGTGTAACATTGAAAATCAGAGAAAATAATAGAGTGTCAAAAAACTACCCCAATGTGTGATTATTTTGTTTGATTTATTGAGCAATGAGTTTTGATTGGACTCATATGATTTCTTGAGTTGGTAGATAGCCAACATGTTCTAGTATATCATGTGAACTTTCACTGATGTCATTCCTTCACAAAATATCAATCTTTCTAAAATGCACAAACATTGGGGCAGTTTTTTGACCCACTGTACATCACATGCCATGTGTCCCACATCTCTTTTGAAGTTTTGGCCATTGACACATGTGGCCACTGGGAACTCTTGGTGGCTCCTTTCATTAACCCCTGAGCAGCTTGATCTCTTAATAGCCAATCAAGATATTCCTCCATTTCAACCCTCCATTCTGCTGCAAATCTATCTGGTTTTTTACCAGCTGGCTTACTTGGGCTGGGTTCTTGCCCATTGACTAGTAACCACAGATAACAAGACTGGAGTGCTGCATGCATGTTTTCAGCCCAGAGAGAATAGTTTTCACCATTCAGTTTTTGGAATTTGAATGTGTGGGAGTCAGTTTCAGAAGATTATTGATGCCCACTAGCGGGGCCCATAACCTGTTGCAAGCTTGGTTCAATATGCACAAGGTAGATTGAGTGACAAGCTCTGGAGTTCACGAAGAGACACATATATTAAATCAACTATGTTAGATATGTAGGAGAAACATTCATACCTGGAGTTCACAAAGAGACACGTGAACTCTGTTACATCCCATTGGAATGGTCAGTGAATATGTGTAACAAGTTGCTGTTTAAATAGTGCCCACAGACTAATGCCAGATAACCTGGCATAGTGGCCTTTTGGCCCAGTTGGAAGAACACATCACTGTGGGAATTTGTTCCCTTTCACAAACTCCAGCATTGGAAAATTACAATTACTAAGCACTGCAGGCACCTGAATATGCATTGTACTATCAGGTCCCAATAGTCACAGTTATTCCTTCCTTAAGCATTACTCAGTATAAACTTTTTCATCCCTTTGTAGCACCTTAGTCAACTCTATACAGACAGAGATAAGATACTAGTGATCTACTTATTCATTATACTTATACATGTTGCTGTTAGTATATATAAAGGAAAAACCTGACCTTGGTGAATAACCAACATGGCAAATAACCTTGAAACAATGGGAATGGTAGCTTAGTGCACTACACCAGGTTAATAGAGTCCTAGATTCAATTCCCGGCCGGTTCATGATTTTCCATAGATTGGGAATTTCCACAGGTAGATTGCCGCGTCACATTTTGTTGTGACATTTATTATTACTTGCTGTCGGCGGACTCCAGGGGACTCCAGGGTTCTTCATATCAATGCCGGTGCCCAGTGATATAGCTTGCCAAGCACCGAAAATCGGAGTTGGCAGTTACTGGTCCACTTGGGCTCTTCGTACATTGCTAAGGTTACGATTCATGGCTCTAATATTGATAAAGCTCGTGTGGACTCCACCTTATCCAACTTCATAACAAAGATCCGGTAGCACTCCAAGGTATCACAGCGTCAGCTCCACCTTCCGAAGGAAGATGTAAAGGCGAGCGAGTATGGGAATATAGCGTAGTGAATCCGCCATTTAATAATGATCTTCAGTGATCCCCAAGATATTCTATCAGGAGTCACACGTTATAATTTTAACTCTATGTCCACCATTACCGCCCCAGATCGAGTCTCCACGTCCCATCCGTCAAAATAGCGTGCACTGAGACCTAGCTCACAGACTCGCGACGTATTCGTCAATGACCGCATTGAGCTCATCAGGCTTCTCAAGCATGACCCAATGACAAGCGTCAATCTCGCGCACAGTTCCGTTTGTGCACAAGGCTGCGGTGGCGTGTTTCGCCAGATCCGGAAGACAGATAGCATCCTGCAACGTGATGATTTGTAGAACGGGATGAGTAAGCGTATAGCGTTCCTCTTGAATGGCTGTAGTACGATAGTAAAGCGTTTCAGGATCCGACTGGTATCATGAAAAGTCCTGACCTTTATCATTTTCAGTCATGCTCCCTTGCATCCAAGCTCTGTACCAATTTGTTGGAGCAAGCCAGTTACCAGTCGTGAAAGCTTTGATTTGTTTACCCTAAATATCAAGGGGTTAATGAATGCGCACGCGGAAAGAGAATACAAGCCTTATCAGGTGCCCACGCCGCCACGGGAGCCCTTCTGTCTTCCAAAAGCCATTTCTTCATTTCCCCCTCGGGTGAAAGATTGGTTCTCCATAGTGTAGGGTCAGACGTGAATATGAGACTATAGAATGACTCTGCCTGGAATCAAAAGGAACGAAACATGAGCCACCGCGGATTTTTGCAGTATCGGGAGTAACACTCACATGCTCTGATAGGAGACGGGGTGATTCGTCTGATGCGAAGAATTTCCAGTAAGAGAAAAGGTCCATTCCAAACGTTTCCTTCGCAAACTGGATCTTCGACTCTGCGTCCGCATTTCGCTCGGGCGGAGCATAGGGGAGAGAGACAAATATTGAAGCCAGGTGACGTTCTGGGCAGAGGTTAGCAAGCCGTGACCCTACAATAAAGCCCCTAACAGGATCAGAATCATACCCGCGGCTTGTTGTCAGCATTTCGCTTGGGAAGGATACTATTATTAAAATCACCAGTCATGGGAGACAGCGACGAATTTCTGGATGCCTTCAGCATCAAGAATGGCTACACAATGGGCCGCAAGTGTGGTTCCTTCATACGGTTTAAGATCGGAAGGTTTTGATGTGCCGCCATTTCCAAGCATGTCAGGAGCGATCACTCCATATCCTTTGTTCGAAAAGTAGACAGCTTGGTGCGCCCAGAGCTCAGAAGTCGACGGAAAGCCATGCACGAAAAAGAGAGTAGGGCTGCTCGCCGACTTTGCTGGGTGGTAGTAGTAGTGATACTGAAAACCGCCTGCAACGGAAATATCTTTGTACAAGGAAGGATCCATTGTGTTGGTCTCTTAACGCCTAGTGCACTATATATTCCCGCCTTTCCCTTTGCTGCATTTCTTACAAGGCATTTAAAACTCCCGCTGATAACCGAACTTGCTTCTATTTCAGTTTAAGGAACCTGTTTTTACAGGCAGATACAAGGGCGGATTTATTATTAGCATCAAAAGCGACCTAATCAGAGTCTTAAAAATTAACGCACTCAACATTTTGACACACACTAAGCCCGCGGAGCAACAATGTGCCCAGAATCCTCCCACGTAATTAAGCATGTGCGAATCTTTGCTTTTGATGCGTATACCTAAGACAATAATAGAAAGGTACATGTCAGAATAAAAGAAAGAAAAAGGCTAACTCCACATCCATGGCCATTGTAAGTGCTCAGTCTGGGCCTAGATTACATATACCTAAATCTTAACAAATCGTTGGATACCGCTTTCTTGCCTTGGGTTCATTCACCTAAATATCACGAGGTTTTAAATAGCTAATCCTTCTTCCTTCACCGCTAAACACTGGCCTCTCATTAGACACAGTGTCACACCTAAAAGTAGCCTATTAGAGCACCCAGTCACTTCAGTGCTTTGCAACAAAGACTAAAGTAAGTAACTACTTGTCTATGATTCTTTCCATTCTATCTTACATTTTGTAATAGCTATTTGTGTTTAGGCAGAGACTCCAAATGCAATGAGTGCTGTGATAGAGACTGAATTACTTGTGTTTAGAATTATATCATGGTTATTCTCCGTAATCCTAGGCTACTTCCATGGGTGAGTCAGGGGTTGTAACACTAGGGTTTAAAGTTTGTGCAAGGAATGGCTAAGGGGCAGACACAGGGGTAAACTGGAGTTCACAATGGTAAAGCATAAGTAAAATAACTAACTCATTACAGAGTAAATAGAAGTGTGAACTCCAACTTAAAAATTTCCATATATTACTAATCAGCCTGTGGGCACTTGTGAGTGTACAGTGGCCTAAGGGTGCATTGACTTTTGTCATTTCTACTTGACAAAGTCTCAATCTATCCTCCCACTGTAAGGGCAACCTCAACTGTACCTGCTGGAAGACCTAATTAAGGGGACACTACCTAGCCAATGGCCTGCCTGGGCCTGCAAAGGGACTCTAACCTCAAATTGAAATTATATTTTTATATTTTTTTTTATATTCCAACACTGCAAAAATATAATTTTTCATTGTAGTTTAGAACTAGCTTTTTCTAGCTCATCCAAGATATTGTTTGAGACAAAATCTGAGCTCAAATCTCCATTTGATTAATGTTGAAAATAGAGAAAATATTTTTATAATTGTTTTTATAATTTGTTTGCTGAGCTTCCACTTCTCTGATTAAGAATTGTTACTGGTCATTATATCAGATAAGAAGTTATCTACTGGAATCACCAGTAACCCAAAAATTGTTAAGTTGTCACTCTTTGTCAACACTTGTGCTCTATCACACACAAGCATTAGATGCTGAAATTGGATTCTGCATCAGTGCCTGATATACATCACTATACAGTCACTTAACAATCCATCAGATCCCTGTTTAAGTACATTGAACAATAAAAACAAAAACAAGTTATAAAAATATCTCTTATAAAAAATATCCTCATTTCACTTTATTATTGATGAAGAGAAGTTGGGTTGGTAGCCTGAGCAACTGCAAATGCATATAACTCATCATCACCATCCAGTACTGCAACAGCAGCTGTATGATTGAGAATGTGCTGCTTGACATCCTCTGGCATGTTTGCAACACAGAACTATGCAATATGATAAGGGTATACACACCTGTAGCATACTCCCTCATGGTTCCTTGTATTCCCCCAATCAAAATCACCATCATTTTCATCAGCTTTCTCCTTCAAATCTGAGCTATCATATTTTTGTTTGGCAATCAATGCCAATTCTTCATACTCCTTCTTCACTGCCATCTCCACCTGCCTTATACTGTTTGAGTGCTGATGCAATCTCATTGATGGGGGAGGATGTCATTCATAGCATAAGTGCTGTGGAAACTGGGGCCCAAGACAGGTCTAATCCAATTAGGATTTTGTCAGTAATTTCAAGATCATCTAGTTTTTGGCCATTTTGCTTGGAGTCTGTGGGTAACTAAAAGGACTCATTCAATAAAGTTTGAGATAGAAGCAGATGGATTGTGGGTGATAGAATAGAATTGTTTGGCAGAGGGGTATCCTATTTGTCACATTGTCCTTTTGGTACTCAGTAACAAGTTTGCTCTATATTTTTTGCCAGACTTTGTGGTGGTAATTGATGAACAATAATTTGGGGTCAGTGAGAATCCATATGATGGCATAAACCTTTTGGTTAGTTTGATCCCAGGCCAAGGCCTTTTCACCTCCAGGCCTCATAGTATCAATATGTCTTCCACAACCAATCAGCATAAAGTAAATCTCTATCTCTTTCTGCCACTCATGCCAGTTGGTACTGGTGAGCTTTGGAAGCTGAAGCATAATGGTACAATCCATGTTGTGAGCAAATGTTGACATGAAGGTTTTCTCTAACATGGAAGTTTTGTTGGACACAAAAAGGCAGATCACAAAAACAGTTCAGGTGAGACCAGGGCCCATAACCTGTTGGAAATAGAGGCGCAAAAAGAATGGCATTGTTTCCATGTTGTCTGAAAACATGAAAAACCAGTGTGTATCTAACTACCTCTGGCACTTGACATCAGACTCAACACCTCATTGAAACATCAGTCACATTAACATCAGTAGAACCAAGCACTTAACACTTAGCACTAGTTGCTTTTATATTTGTTTTCATTTGACCACCAGCAGCTATATAGTTAGTTGCTTAGGTAAGGAGATCCTTACCCTTTTCTCTTTGGATCTGTAAGGGCAACCCTCCCAGTGCCCATAGGTACCTAGTAGAGGGAAAATCCAAAGAGAAAAGTCTAAGGGTCCCCATTACTAGTGAAAAACTATATACGACTACTTAATACCCAACCAGGGGCATCCCTACATGCTGTCAACCCTGCCCAACTTCTATCCCCATAAGGTGCACTTATTCCTGACAAAGGCCAGATGTCAGGCTGGACATTTGGGTCATACCCCAAGGTGGTCCAAGGTTCAAAACTTTGGACTTGCAACTGGGGGCTCTGGACCCATGACCCAAAGGTTCAGACTTGGGTTCTTGTGCTTTGGACTTGTATCTTAAGGGTGCGATGGGTCAGACCTTGGAGATATAGAACTCGGTGTGTTGACCAAAAATGGGTTTTCCCCTAACAGGATCTCCCTCACCAGGTATGATTCTTGCTATTGTACTTACTGAGCTTAGTATCTTATTGTTGAGTCAGATACTTGGGTTAGGGTTGGACCTTGGACCTGAATGCTGTTGCTCAAACATGAACCTTGGATCTTGATCTCCATGCTTTGAGTATGCCAAAGTTTGGGCTTTTGGAATTTGGAGGTGATGAAAAGGGTTTGGAGGACTAGCTAGAGCTTGACTTTCTACCAACAGCATGGGACCAGACCTTCAGAAGTACCCAGCTATCATACCTCATGATTGTTGCTTAGGAGCAAAGTACATACTTCAGACTTCATGTCTGTGGTATACTGAAGTTTGGACTTTGGAACTTGGAGGCACAGAAGAGTTTAGAATGTTGGCACCAAAAATTGGTTATCCCCCCGACAAGTGCTGAGACAATGATTGGGTACTGATGCACACATACACACATGGCATCATATGGCCACTTACAGGGTATATTTGGGTGAAAGAAACCCATGTGTAGTCCTTCCTTGACAGTTACTGAGGAGGTGGGTGATATAGCCATTTTGTTATGAACTGTACAACTAAAATTTTGTAGTGTGATCCCTTTGGTACAATTTCAAATACAATAGTGCTTGACAGTTACTGAAGAGTGGAAGGAATCCTTGGAACTTGCATGAAAACTCCCCCTTATGTTTCCTACAATTAGTTGCTATAGTCAATCACCTATCCCTTTGTGTTTATCTATATATATTCCTAGAGTGGTGGTGTGTTGCTAGTCCTGTCATATTTGGCAAGATAACTGTGAGTGGTATAATATATAATAATAAGGTATGATGCTCATAGCAACACTGAGTGGCTAGATCACACTGGATCTAGTAGCTTCATGCCTGTCAAGAACTGAGGGACTTGGGGTACAGTGACATCCTCAGAGTATGTGTAAGTGCCTATTAATGTATTACACTGGGGGTATAAGGAATTTTACCCATCATAAAAACTCTAGAGAAAACTTTGAAAAAGTGGTGGAATTGTATCATGATATTCTTGACTATGAAAATTGAGAACAAATTGAAAGTTTTGTTAAAGTTTTTTTATTTTTAGGATTATAATGTTTTATCATAGTTCTCCCAGAAAACCTTGAAAAAACCCTAGTGGAATGTTTCTGGGATTCTATGGACCAGAATACTGTAGAAAGATTAGGCATTTTCCTTGATAGCAAAACTTTCCTATGCCTCCAATGTTAGTTTCTTCTGTTTCCACATTGTGAATTCCAGGCATGTATTATTGTGTGTTTATTCTCATGTATATTCATTGCTCATTTATATACTCTTTCTCCATATTGTGAGCTCCAGGTATGCACTATTATGTGTTTATATCCATGTATATTCATTGTTTATTTACACACTCTTTTTTTCACATTGCAAACTCCAGCCCTTTTGACTGATCCATTGTGCCAGCTCCCAGTGTTAGGGCCAAGATTATGACGTGCTATAGGCTAGCCACTGCAGCGGGACTCTTTGATAGTAAAAAATGGAGGCGTGAAAAGGGGTGATATATATTCACGTCGCGTAAGGACACGAAAAAAAAAGAGTGTTTAGCCCTCCAACTGGGCGGCCTGTGCCTAAAGTAATGGGAAATTCTCTCGTCTTGTAAGTTTTTTTTTTTTTTCGCATCGGTGTGTTTGCGAAACTTACCCAGTTCCAGTCCTGTGCTGGCTTGTTTACTCGGATACTCGGATAATTTCTTATTCCATTCTCTCGTGAGCTCCCCACTCCATTGCCTTCCTCGCAGCTTATAGATATAGAATCCCCCCACGCCAAAGTTTACGGTACACGTGACGCTACCCCTGGTGAGTGAGTGATATACCTTACTCGTAGCTCACTGATATCGTGATCTCTCACATGAACAAAGGTTGTAATGCAATGCGTCGAACAAATACTGAAACCTGAAACACTGTGCCCCCGTAGCTTGAAGGGGGCGGGGCGGTGTGATGTGCCAGAGGGGGATTTCTGTAAAATAAATAAATAATGTGAAGTGGGTGCGTTTGAAGTTTATTTATGCCCCGTTTTAATTCTTACACTTTGATCAGAACTGACGAAAAATTTTTTGTATGTGTTGCAACGGGGAGTGCGCGGGATTAATTAGTGACCAAGCTGAATAGTAGGGGTACCGCCCACAGCGTATATTATATATACATATATATAAAAAAAGGGAACTCACACGTTTGATATCAAATGTGCATTTGCCCTCCTTTTCGCGGTATATAGTAGACGTATCAGCCCACGTATCAGCCAATAGGCAATCCAAAAGGCTCTATGGCACTTCCTAATATACTGTGATGTGTCGCCAAGGCCGGGTTCAAAGCACTTTTTAAAACACTGATCATCCCACCACAACCTTCACACATGGAGTTTCCGAACTTCTCGGCAATGTGATTCCCGGATGTGTGCTTGGAAAAAAAACATATCTTCTTTTTTTTTTTCTTTTTCTTTTCTAGCGACGAATACCTACCTACTCTTGGAGATTTTGATGGGGTGCTAAATAGGAAATTCTGCTTCTTAGTCAGGGGTTTTCCGTTCCCTTTCCCTCCGTACGCCCCCCTTTGTGGGTTCTATCGGAGGCGCTTCTGTTGCTACAAATCTGATCTGTGTTTTTTTACCTCAATATGATCGAGGGTGATGTAGAACTCAAGATTTGAAAAAAAAAAAAGGTTCCTTTTCTGCCTTTTAGAACATGCCTGACGACGACGATAAAATTCCAGAAGTATAGAAGTACAGAAGTACAGAAGTGACAGAAGTCTTTGAGAACCCTTCTGGAATCGGCGGTTAGCTGCCACCGCAACGAAGAGAACACATGAATGTTGCCGTAATACGTTCTCTTTTGGCTCGTATTCTTGTTTTTTTTTTTTTTTTTTAACAAATTGAGACTTATGGCTAGTATGTTTGCTGGTAAACCCCAGGGACGGTCTGGGAAATTTAATGTAGATTTAATAGCTATGGGGGACTGGCTCTTTTGGTGGCCATTTCTGTCCTCCGGCTTTGACATACTTGCATGAAAAGGTATGTGTGTGTGTGCATACATATCCTCGATCAACACCATTTGAGATCTTGTTTTCTAGCCATAGATGACAGTGAAAATTTTCCCTCCCCAGTTATTACATGCATACACTGCTGCTGCTGCTTTGGAAAACATGAGTTTGTGTTTGAAGCTGAGCATGTATGTGGGGAGATCAACAATGCTTTTTCAGGAGGATATATATCCTAGCGTGAACTCTGAGAGTTTCAGGTTGTGAGTTTACTTGGGGAATATGATTAGTTCTGTCTGCAGGGACTGGAAGTGGAAAGGCTTTACATTGTTGCTAAGGGGGGGGGACCCTACTAAAGGCTAAAGGATATGAAATCTTTCAGTCTGTCTCACAATGTTAATACAGCAACAAAGTCCTACAGCCTAGCAAGGAATCATGTTCATTATAAGATGTCGTAATACGGCCATGCGGGAGGGGGGACGTTTCACGGACATCCAAGGATAACACAGCGTCACCATGGTTCGGGGTTGGACTTCTACTGCTTTTTCATAGGCTGCAAACGCGGTCGTTCACCTCATCTTCCCCCCAAAGTTTTACACCCGCGGGGAACAGCAGGGAAAGAGAAAGAGAGAACTCCGCGGTTTTCTTTAGTGAGATGGGGCGGAAATGGGGTGTACGTGGATAGTGAATCCCTTCCATGGATGTTTCTTTATTTATTTGTTTTGTTGATACTGTTTATAAGCGGGAGAGTCGTTAGTTCCATGGATCATTGTTTAGTCATGACGATTTGGAATCACACTAACCCGCCCGTCCGTGGAAGAGAGCAAGCGAGGCAAGCCCCGCGGTTCCAAAGGGTGTGGCACACACCTTCGCATAAAAGTTGATCAACCACCGAGATAGGAGTGTATCCTATATATAATCTATATATAATCTAT
>QMFG01000938.1:0-11332 GCA_003314545.1 Ramaria sp. MG151 | reverse complement strand
TTTCCAATGTTATTGCTAACAATATATTTGTTCATAACATTCAACTTTGATAATTGGATTCTGACATCCCTACCCGAAGAGCCATGCGATTCGGAAACATGTTTCAAGAGTTATTGATGGTCCGTTAATCTTTTTCTGCATTCACAATTTTCCTACTTGCCTTGTTCTTTGTTTTCTATGGCCTTTAATTAGTATACATGTGCCTTAGCTACTTTCCAACCATCACGGACTCATTCCCATTCGCTCTTCCTTCCGAATGGTTCAATATATAGCTAGCACATTCGCATGTATGTTCCCTAGTTCAATTATCGTATGTCAACTTGATTCTTCTACTCGCACTTGCCAAATCATCTCCAACTCACCTTCAACAACAACTTTATATTCTTTTTAAGTAAGCACTTCAATTCCACTTTTATTAGTTAAATCCACTTCAAGGGATGAAAGATTATTGGCTGTGATCGACATGAACTGCAAAGTTCATTCGATCCACGAGATAGGATCCTTTCGGAACCTCTGTCTCTTCGGAACTATGCACTTCATTCACAAATGTTCCAAAAGCCATTTGCTTTTACTGTAGGATTTCTCTTCACTTTCCAAAACCATTCTATTATCATTAGGAATATTTCCGAACACATTTACTAACACAACATTCATCCACAACATTTACCACTATTATTTGGATTCTGACATGGCGCTACTGATGCATCAGTAGATTACATAATGCAATGTTCACATGGTAAATAGATAGTAAAATAACAACCCAGACATAGATTGACCAATAACTTTGCAAGTGCTCCGAGGACCCACGCAACTCGGGCCATCTCACCACAGTTCACAACCACCTAGTTCTCATACTAGATCTCATACATCTGTGCCTAGGGATGAACTTCGCATCGACACCCCTCGGCCTGGTGGCAACATCCCACCAAATGTTCCTTATCCTTTCGGACCTCCACCTGGAGTCCCCTGGAATGGAGGCTATCCGGGATATGGCCCTCCCTTTGGAGATTACCCCTTCAGAGGAGGCCCTCCTGGCCCTCCACCATTTGGTCCCCCTTTTGGACCGCCTCCACCACCTCCACCTGGCGGATCTTTGGGATTTCCCCAGCATCCTGGCGGACCCCCTGATCCATTGGCTGGCAATCAGTGGTATCCCTATTATCCTTATCCTTACCCTTACCCCTATCAACAGAACATTGCACTGGAGACAGATTCAGATGTAGCAAAACCTGACAAGTTTACAGGGAAGGACACTTGACAGCTGCGCCCTTTTCTCGCAACCTGCATCATGGCATTTGACAACAAACCTCGAAAATTCCAAACCAATCGCCAGCGAGTATCCTATGCAGCGTCCTATCTTTCCGAAATTGCGATGAGTTGGTGGCAACCCATTCTTTCAGCACGCGTCGAACCTCCGATTCGCAACAACTGGGGTAATAAAGAATATAATGGAGATTTTTATCTATTTTATTTTTGTTTTATTTGATGTGTTTTTGGTGTTTTACTTCAAGTATACTTGAGGCGGCTCTTAAGCGCCTAAAGTGTAATCTAAGCGAGATATAATTCTAGCGCGGGGGATGCGCTGATGCGGAAGCAAAAGGTAAGCGCTTAAAGTTTGTGTACAGTGACGCAAGCTGTAGATAGAGAGATAACTGTAACTTAACAGTTTTGAGATGAACAATAGGTTCAATAGAATGCTTGAATCGATGACGAACGGCCAGTGACGATTCGTTAACAAAGCAAGCAATGTTGAGATATCAAGCAAAGATATAGAGACTGTTCTGAGACTGTGGAGGTTATACTGCCTTCGATTCTGGAGAATTTTACAAGTGTACTTATAGGGAGAGCTAGCTATTAATTGTCCTTTGTGTTCCCAAGAAGAATATTGGGGCGATGGAGCGATTCTGGGGTTGCAGACTACATGAGGGAAAGAATGCACAAAAATTGTACTAAAACATGTTTAAAATATCTGAAACTGATCGTGAGGTGGTAGGAGTTGTGGATCATGTGTTTCACTACTATACTGAGTCAAAACAACAAGAAAAACAATGACAGAAAATCCTGAAACTTCATTTCGAAGCTTTGGGCGCTTGCTTAAATGAAATCAAAGTGATCGGCTTCGTTCGTGGATCGGCGACGATAGGGGTGATCCGGAATGGAAATAAGAGTGTCGTAAGAGTTGCTGGAAGTGTTTCAAAGCCACGCGGGGCTCGATCGGTGGCTATTGGAGCCCGTTCGTGTCCGAAGCGCATATATGCGCACGTTCGTCCCTGCATAGGCTGGGGATCATTGGCCAAGTGGTCCTAGAAATGTAAACAGATCATATCCTAAGACCTGAGGCCTTGGATTCTCATTAGTGAATGTTTTTATAGGTTTTTTATTGTTTTATTCTATGCGGCGCTACTGATGCATCAGTAGATTACGTAATGTAGAGCCGCGCGATAACAGAAAATGAAATAATAAAATAACATGGGGTCTCTTCATCGAAGAACTGAACAACCTTTTTGGCGAGGCTGACCTCGAGCAAGCTTCCAAACGAGCACTCAAATGACTCAAAATGCAGGACAATCACCATGTCAATCATTATATGACATCATTTTCGGAACATGCTCCGTACACTCATTGGAATGATGCTGCTCTTTATGGTGCCTTTTACGCAGGGCTCGCAGAACAACTCAAAGATCAACTGCTCACCTTTGAACGTCCATCTACTCTTGAAGAACTAAAAAAGATCGCGCTTCGTGCTGATACCCGTTATTGGGATTGTCAAAGTGAATGACAAGCTTTACCTTCTACCTCACATGTAACAACTGTACCAACACCAACGGATCCCAAAACAACAACAACGAAAAAGGTTGTGAACCCTTCGATCCCTTCGGAAAGGAAAAACCTCACAGGTATCCTTGATGCTTATGGACACCTCACGGATGCCGAAAAGGAACGAAGGAAAGCGAAGGGACTCTGCCCCTATTGTGGTGAATTGCCCACTAAACACACAAAGGATTGCAGATACCAAGAGCCAACACCTGGCATCGCTTGGGAAACCTTCACCCTAACTGCGGATCCACAATCCGCATCACTAGAGGAAGCCTCCAAAGAATCTGACCACTCGGATTTGGAAAACTAAAAGGCGACTCTCCACAGGTGTACGAAATGGGTTGTGCTGCAACCATATGCACCACAAATAATTCCAATCTCGATATGTCTTCTCCTACTCTTCTCGCTAGTCTTACCTCTCAGTCTCCAACTTATTTCATCATCAATGTAAAACTATCAGAACATGCAGAACCTATTCGGACACTCATCGATTCGGGGGCCACCTCCAACTTCATCGATAGCTCCCTTGTCTCAAAATTGAAACTTTCATGTATACCGTTATCTTCGCCCATCGCCCTCTGTTTGTTCGATGGAAAACCTGCTACCAGTGGTTTTATTCATGAGTATATAAGCACTACAATTACGTTTTCCGAATCTTCTACTCAATCTCTTTCGCTACTAGTAACAAAACTACATCCTTCGGATCCCATGGTACTGGGACTACCTTGGCTTCGCACCACAAATCCGACAATCGATTTGGAGAAGCTCTCTATCACCTTTTCTTCCAGCACCGCTTCCATGCTTCCACACATGACGGTCGCCATGGCCTGTACAATGATCAGTGCTCAATCAATCTTTGACACCATCCCCAAACTCCACACTGCCTCGATGCCACCGCCACTGTCAGTTAATGGTTCACCACATCTTCCGCGATCCTTGGGTTACATCCCGAACGCTGCGACTGATGATTTGAACACTTCGGAATTGCCTCCGAGTGTCTCACCCCCTGCGCCAAACATCTCGAGCTCTCCGGATTACACTCTGACATCAAATGTTTCAGCCAACCTTTCTGTACCACCAATGAACATACCACTCTGTACTTCCAAAGATCCTCTTTCAACGATTCCTGCTGCCGAACTACTCTCCAAATTTCCACCTCTATCGTCAAAACCGAAAACATTCCCAGCTATACCACCCACTCCCGTGAAGTCTGACAGTTCTAAGGAACCACCTTCGAATCCTTTGAAGCTTCAAGCCCCTCACATTAGCATTATCAGTGCAGCTGTGTTTCATCTCTTGATGAAACAGGGTGAAGCTACGTTTACCCTTAACCTTCAACCCCTTGTTCCTGAGACTGTTAAAGAGTCTCTTCGTGCAGTAGGGGGGGAGGATGCACCATACACATCATTGCATGACCAACCACTCCCCGAAGATGAGGACGAAATGCTCAAAGTCGTCATTCCCAAGGAATACCACGAATACCTTGACAGCTTCACCCGAAAAGACGCCAAGGCCGTTCCACCCCATCGTGAATATGATCACACCATCAAAATCGAGAATGATGCACAACCACCCTATGGACCGATTTACCCACTCTCAGGCGTAGAACTCCAAGCCCTTCGCGACTACCTTGAAGACATGCTAGGAAAGGGGTTTATTCAGGCATCTCAATCTCCAGGTGGTGCTCCTGTCCTATTTGCCAAAAAGAAGGAAGGGACTCTGCAACTTTGTGTTGACTACTGAGCCCTCAATTGCATCACACGAAAAAACAAATATCCAATTCCTCTCATTCCCAATCTCATCGACCAACTCAAGGGTGCGAAGATCTACACCAAATTCAACCTGCGAGCTGGCTACCACAACGTCCGAATGGCTGCCGGACAGGAATGGAATGTGAAGTTTTGAGATACAGTGAGCTTATCATTCCGACCACCTATATTCTTTACCCTATTCTCTCTTTCCTCACAATGTTCAACACCGCTATAACTGGAGCGTGAGAACCATTTTTTATTATATATAGTTGAATTTTACACTCCGACACTTCAGTCTTACCCGTCTAAGACTGAAGTGAGTAATCTTCATTCTAGAAACTCTTCTTGTAAACTTACCTGCTTTATCTAGTCTAAACTCTCTAGGTAGATTCCATTGAATAAACTTGAGTCTTACCCGTCTAAGACTGAATCTAAACTCTCTAGCTTAACATGGAAGACCGCATCTTGAACGTGATACGGATCCTTCGAATTCCTCGTCATGCCTATGGGACTGACCAACTCCCCCGCCACTTTTCAACACTTCATGAATGATATCTTTCAGGATATGGCAGATGTTTTTGTTATTGTTTACCTTGATGATATTCTAATCTTTTCAAAGAACATCGAGGACCATCGAAAGCACGTTCGACAGGTCCTCGCACGTCTTCGGAAACATCATCTTTGGGTCAAACCTGAGAAATCAATCTTCCATTCCAGTTGGGTTGAATTCCTGGGCTTCATCGTTTCGGGTGCAGGTGTCTCCATGGACAAAGCCAAATCAGCAGCGATCCTTGCCTGGCCAACTCCAAAAAACATCAAGGAAGTTCAATCCTTCTTAGGATTTGCCAACTTTTATCGACGCTTCATCCTTTGCTTCTCGGACATCGTCACACCACTCACTCATCTCACCCGAAAGGAGACTCCATTTGAGTGGGGTCCCAAACAGCAGGAAGCATTCGATAAGCTCAAAAATGCATTTTCATCTGCCCCTATACTCGCTCACTTCGATCCAAATAACCCGATTGTAGTAGAAACAGATGCATCCGATTATGCAATTGCAGCGATCCTTTCGCAAATCACACCTGAAGATGGTGACATCCACCCTATCGCATTCTACTCCCGAGGAATGATTCCCGCTGAACTCAACTACGAGATCTACAACAAGGAACTCCTTGCCATCTACGAAGCCTTCAAACAATGGCACAATTACTTGGAGGGTGCAACGCATGTCATCCTCGTCCTCTCCGACCACAAAAACCTGGAATACTTCACCACTTCGAAGCAACTCACTCGCAGACAGGTTCGGTGGTCCGAACACCTTTCGGGGTTTAACTACATCATTCCCTACCGCGCAGGTCGATTAGGCACCAAGCCTGATGCACTCACCCATTGGGGCGACATCTACCCGGAAGGGGGGGATGGTGCTTACATATTAGCCAATCCCCACAATTTTCAATCCATGTTTAAAATCCGGTTTCGTTCGGACACCTCACACGCCTACAATCAAACACATCGGCAATTGTCGAACAGACATCAACACCCGATCCATACACCCTTTCCGATGATGGCTCCGTCTTACTTCACAACGGACTTGTTATTTTATTATTTCTTCTTCTCCCATCGCGCGGCTATGCATTACATAATCTACTGATGCATCAGTAGCGCCGCCTAGAATAAAACCAATAAAAACTAATAAAAACAAGTACTAATGTCAATCCAAGGCTTTGGGCCTTAGGAAATTATCTGTTTACATCTTTAGAATCATTCGGCCAACGATGCCCGGCCTATGCAGGGACGAACGTGCGCATATATGCGCTTCGGACACGAACGGGCTTCAATAGCCATCGATCGAGCCCCGCGTGGCTTTGAAACAATTCCAATAACTCTTACGACACTTCTATTTCCATTCCGGATCACCCCTATCGTCGCCGATCCACGGGCGAGGCCGATCGCTTCGATTTCATTTAATCAAGCGCCCAAAGCTTCGAAATGGAGTTTCAAGATTTTCAGTTATTATTTCTCTTGTTCTTTTGATTGAATATAGTAGTGAAACACATGATCTACAACTCCTACCACCTCATGATCAGTTTCAGGTATTTTAAACATGTGTTAGTACATATTTTGTGCATTCTTTCCCTCATGTAGTCTGCAACCCCAGAATCGCTCCATCGCCCCAATTTTCTTCTTGGGAACACAAAGGACAATTAATAGTTAGCTCTCCCTATAAGTACGCTTGTAAAATTCTCCAGAATCTAAGGCAGTATAACCTCCGCAGTCTCAGAACAGTCTCTAAGTCTTTGCTTGATATCTCAACATCGCTTGCTTTGTTAACGAATCGTCACCGGCCGTTCGTCATCAATTCAAGCATTCTATTGAACTCATAGTTCATCTCAAAACTGTTAAGTTACAGTTATCTCTCTATCTACAACTCGCGTCACTGTACGCGAACTTTAAGCGCTTACATTTTGCTTCCGCATCAGCGCATCCCCCAAGCTAGAATTTATATCTCGCTTAGATTACACTTTAGGCGCTTAAGAGCCACCTCAAACAAATTTGAACAAAACATCAAAAACACTTCAAATAAAATCAAATAAACAAAATAAAAATCTCTATTTCATTTCTTATTAGGACTCATCTACGTCCCGAATCACAACAACATTTGACTCAAGGTTTTGAGGTCCCAACACGATCACCCACTAGGTGGACACCCAGGCATCACGAAAACTACTAGCAACATTCGCCGACAGTACTATTGGCCGAACATGAAGCAGTTTGTGACCAATTACATTGGAGCCTGTTCACCCTGCTGACATGCAAAGTCCATACATCACAAACCGTTCGAACCCCTTCGATTCTTGCCAATTGCCGAACGACCATGGGACTCAATATCCATGGACTTCATCGAAGGACTGCCACTCTCCAATGGACATGACATGATCCTCGTGGTGGTCGATTGTCTGACAAAAATGGCTTTGTTCATCCCAACCTATTCAGATATTGATGCATCCAAAGTTGCCATGATCTTTTTATGAGAAGTGTTTGCTAAACATGGTACTCCTAGCGATATCATTTCCGATCGAGGAAAACACTTCACCTCGAAGTTTTGGACATCACTTTGCGAACTACTCGGGATTAAGGGGAACCTTTCGACTGCCTATCACCCACAGACCGACGGACAGACAGAATGTGTCAACCAAATCCTTGAACAATATCTTCGAATATATATCAACTATCAACAGGACGATTGGGCTAACCTCCTCCCTCTTGCTGAATTCGCATACAACAATACAGCACATTCGGCCACAATGGTGACCCCCTTCTTTGCAAACAAAGGGATTCATCCAAAACTCGAAGTGTCATTAACTTCCGTATCTTCAGAAGATGCTTATAATCATTCGGAAAACTCGTCACACATGAACCATTCAACACTTCGTCACCCTTAACACCTTGAATTGTCCTAGCAACATCACAAGGACCCAACCAAGAGATCAGGTTCTATTATTAGCCTTTCCTCAGAAAAGAAGCATCTACACTATCCCCATCACTATCCCCATCTATTTCTAAAAAGAATTAATGGACCAGCAATAGCTCTTGAAACATGTTTCCAAATCACATGGCTCTTCAGGTAGGGATAACTGTGTGCAAATCCTTCAAAGGGTGATCCTGAGGGTCTAGAACATTCATATCATAGAGTCTGATGATATGGAATGCCATTGCAAGCTTCAACAGAATAGAAACAACTCAATTAATGAGTTCATTGGAAAAGATGGGGATAGTCAGGGTGCTTCTTTCTAAAAAAAGATTGTGATTGGACCTGACCAGTGATTGATTCACTAAACACCAATGAAGTGATTCAGGGAAACTGGGAGATAAGAAGGTTGTTGGTTGCAATTGATTCAATCACAGTGATAGCTGTTTGGAGTTCAGAAGATATCATTGGAGGATCATGTTTGGAAGGTCAATAACACAGACTTGGTATTAATATTAGGTTTGTGACACCATGTTGTAAGAGAGCTCCACTCTCTAGTTATAGATTTCATTTCTATTTTGTTTCTTTCTTCTAAAAATGTCTTGTTACAAAAGTAGCTAAGCCACAGATAGGCTCAGCACTTTGGCACTTTGGTAGCTTATTGTTAAGAACTAGATCAGAATGGAGGCAGAAGTAAGGTTGGAACTCAGGTGTCACGATCATGATTTATGATCCGCTCCGCCTTCTGAACCATCAGAACCATCCAAACCATCCGAACATCACGTTTCCGAAACCACTCTTCAGAACCCAATTCATCGGCAGACTTGTCACACCTACAACCCCCCAACACCTTGTCACCCATGACACCTTGAATCATCCTAGCAACATCACAAGGACTCAATCAAGAAACCAGATTCTATTATTAGCCTTTCCTCAGAAAAGAAGCACCTACACTATCCCCATCACTATCCCCATCTATTTCTAGGAACTCAATAGAAGGGTCGATTCTATGCTTCTAAAAGCTTATAGAAACAATACATACGATTCCACATGTGGACGAGTTCATCCCCATCACTCAGGACCGTCGTTTAAAGAGATGAAACAAGGGTTTGTTTACCCGAAACGACATACGGTTCGGAAACAGGTTTCAGGGTGTATTTCTAGTTCGTTAAACCCCTTTCTCATTCACAAGTTTCACCCCACTCTTGTTCTCTATTCATTATGGTCATTAACTAGCATACATGTACTTTAGCTACTTTTCCGATCCTTAACGGACTACTCCCCATTCGCCTTTGCCTCCGAACGTCCTAGTATATAGGTAGCACATTCGCATGTATGTTCTTTAGTTCAATTATTGCACATCTACTTGATTCATCTGCTCGACTTAACAATTCGTCGTGAACCATCAAAACGAGTAACTTCATTTCGAAGTAAGTCCTATAAAACTTATCAATTTAGATTTGATTATACTTCGAAAGAATGTAATCATACTGGGTGAGATCGGCATGAACCATACGGTTCATCCGATCCACGAGATAGAATCCTTTTGGAATATCTATCTCTTCGGAATAATGCACTTCTTCGCAAACGTTCCGAAAGCCCTTAGCTTTTACTGTAGGATTACTCTTTTATTTTCGAACACCAACCTCTTCATGTGGAAACATTTTCCAATGTTATTGCTAACAATACATTTGTCCATAACATTTATCCTTGATGATTGAATTCTGACATCAGGATAGAGTCGACTGAGGTTCAGGGGTGGGTTGCCAAGGAGGGCTAAGGCTCAGCAGTCAAGTTGAATGGGACTTGGCTTCAGCTTATGTGCTGTGCCAGCTCAGAGTCCTATCCTGTATTTCAGACAACACCTGAGGTCACCCAAAGTTTGGGCGTGACCTTAGTGAAGGGGATGAGGGAGCATAAGGATTAGAGATATCAGAACTGACTTTCATGTACATGAACTAGTAGCTATACAAGGGAGTTTGGGGATTGGGGACCGAGTGACCAAAGTCAGGATTGTAAACTATGAAGAGAAAGACCAATTGCAGGATATAAATAAATGAAATATATTAGGAGGTGGTTGGGGATTTGGGCCTTCAGGCCCAAAGGCTCAGGGACTTGTCTTGGGATGGGCTCTGACAGTACCCCCCTCTTAAGGCTAAACCCATGAAGCCTTTGGTGGATGGATGAGTTATGTAATATGTGTTTTGGATCCTGAGAATTAGACAAAACTTTGGTGTTTAATCTAATTGCTCAGACTTCAATTATACCTTTGAGTTACTGATCACTTGTAACACAAACTATTTTAATGAAGAACCCAATTAAGAAATTATACTCTAGAATGCTCAATAATCAGTATTGCAATGCAATATTGCAAGTAGATTGTATATGAACACTCATGTAGCTGTGTTATAGTTTTTCTGTAACTCTGCTAGTCTGTAACGAAAGTCTGTAGGTCCAGTTACTTTGCCAATAAGTAGGAAAGTTACTTAGGACTTAGTGATCCCAGAATTGAATTAATAGTATAAGTGATTATGCTATTGATTCAATTGCTTGCTAGATTTATATTCCACTTGCTTATTTTCTACCTATTTTTCTACTATATCTGCTGTTTTTGTATTTATAGATTTCTAGCCACTACTTTGGTAGTGAAGCTAATATAGCCATGTTCTTTGGACCTGATTACTCAAGCAGACTTTGGTCTAACTTACTTAATCACACAGGATTTTCAAGATAAAATGTTGTTTTCTCAAGGCAGGAGAAGCCCTCCTTTTATACCTTGTGGAGCAAGGATTACTAATCTACAGGAACATTCTAACTATAAATAATAAGGAAACTAGTAGAAGTTTATGGAATACTCTGGTACCTTCTAACCAACCAGATCTTCTGGCACTTGAATCACATGTTAGCAACAGGTCATGTGTTGTGTCATCTAGGCATTCCAGCCAATCAGATCCTCTGGATCTTGGATCACATGTCACTTCCTGAGTCATAGGTGGAGTCATGTTTCCGGTTTCTGACTCAGAAGTGCTGTCTTCCAATCAGAATATTACGAGTGAAGTGCCGGCCAGGCAAACAGTATGTTTATAAACTAGAAAAATACTAATAAAATTCGGAAAAATAGTCCATTTATAGGGAGACCTTTGGAAGATAATACAGAGTCTTCTTTACTCTATTTTGGTAATTTTAATTGATTTACCAGAATAAGCAGTATTTTTGAGCAAACATTTGGAAAGAATTCATAATACAACCTTTTTTAGGTGATCCCCAACAATATGGGACCAAGGTCATGTGACAT
>QMFG01000934.1:0-31726 GCA_003314545.1 Ramaria sp. MG151 | reverse complement strand
TGACAGTAGGATTAGGATTGAGAAGTTCTCTAAATTATCACTCCTCAGTGACTGTTCAAGCTGGCATGTTGCTTGTAGCTACATGAACTAACAATTATAGCTTTTTCTGTCTTTGTAATATATGTAATCTTACAAGAGCTCACATCTTCAGTGACTGTTCAAACTAAGGAGGGAGATTGTGGTGAGCTGTGTTATCTGCATTTACCCTACAATTGGCTCCTTTGTGCTAAATGGATCACATGGTGAAAATTCATTCACTGCCATGTTGTAAATATGAATTATTAAGTCTTCACTCAATATATGCACCTATTACTCACCATTATATTCACTACACCATCAATCCTCCTCCTATCACTTTCACATTCGAGATTCTATTTCTCTATAATGATTACAATATATTCCTAACACAAACAGCCGCATATATGCACCCAAAAAGAACAGACACAATATTCTAGTATTTTCCTCATTCTTGAGAAAATATTTTCTTCTTTTTCTCCATATTCATTCAATAGCTAATTGGACCATATCCCCATATATACATATATACATTAGGAATTGGAGCACCGGACAACAGCTCCAAGGGGTACAGGAGCTTTCTACACATATTTACCTGCTGACCATGAGGTCATTGGAGTAAACCTTAACCCTGACCTCCTATATGTCTCACCTTGCTCCACACTTCGCTTGTGACCTCCCCCTTAGCTTACTTGTATAAAGCAACGCTCCAGAAACACTAAATAATAACCAGTCAATGATTAAATTCTATTTCACTCCCACTTAGAAGAATATTCAGTTTATCATCCTCTTTATTCTACAATCCATCTAAGACTGAATCTTTTATTGATTCATTGTCTATATCATTTACTATATAATTTCTATCCTTCACCACTCGACATTTATCTTCCAAACCCATCAAAACATCCCTCATCGTTACCGAAGCTTACCGATTCGAACTCCGACGCGTACCAGCTAATCCGCCGTACCGATTAGTCAGCGACCCGACCAACGATCGCCAAGTTATCTAACAGGAGATCGGCTTGATCTCAATTTAAATATATTCATTTATATTTTATAACATGCCACTGGTAATATTGAAGGCACCCAAAACCAGCTACTTGGCTTGTGAAGCAAAAATGTCTGGGCTGTGCAAAGAGAAAACAAGAGAAAAATTATTGTAAGCCTAGAAAAATAAGGAAAATGTTTGAGAAGTCATAAAGTAAATGTTAGCATAGTTTAAAAAACAAATAAACAAGAAATCATCAGAAGATATTAGGATTGGTTACTAGGTGTACTACCTGTATGCACCCAACACCTGTGAAAGAAAAAAGGGGGGGAGGGGGGGAATCAGCCCTGCCGTGCAAAGCATCGGCCCACTTCCACAAGTTGTGCTGGGAACTACAAGCGTATTTAAGTGAAAAGGTCCTTTGTGATTCCAAGAAAAATAATGAAGTGATGGAGCAGTTCTGGGGTTGCAAACTACATGAGGGAAGAAATGCACAAATCTGTAACTAAAACCTATCTAAAGCGCCTGAAACTGATCAGTATGCTATGAGAACTACAGATCATGCATTTAATAAATATATTCAGCAGAAAGAACAAAGAAAATAAGATGAAAAACTTCTGAAACTTCATTTCGAAGCTCCAGGCCCTTGTTTAAATGAAAAGGAAGCATTCAGCTTCATTTGGGGATCGGTGACGATAGGGGTGATTCGAAATGGTGAATATATCATCGTATGTGCGTTTGGAAGTGTTTCAGAGCCATGTGGAACTCAATTGGTGGCTGTTTGAGCCTGTTTGTGTCCGAAGCGCATATATGCGCACGTTTGTGCTTGTGTGGCCTCAGGGATGTATCACCGATTGAGTCTAAAAATATAAACAAAATGTATTCTAAGGCATGAAGCCTTGAATTGAAGATAATAATATTTTTATGCTGTTTTTCTATTTTTATTCTAGGCGGGGCCTCTGATGCATCAGTGGATTATGTAATCCAGAGTTTGCATGGTAGATAGATAAATAATAACATTGAATGTGCTGAATAGGCACTAGTTTTGTAATCTAAGTGAATATGTATTGAGATGTGGGGGATGTGCTGATGCAGGTGCAAATTGTCAGCACTTAAAGATCGTATATGGTAACATGACCTTAGTAGGTAGAAATAAAGTTTCGACTTAAAAAATTGAAGCAACTATTGAGTTGAATAGATGCTTTGAATTGAAAGCAAATGGCTAGTGATGATTTGCTAGCAGTAAAGCAGTTGCAGAGAGATATAGAGCAAGAGATTCAGAATATAGAGCACTTGGTGGAGTTTTACTGCCTTAATATTTAATGAGAACTACAATTGTATTTAAACAAAACATTAGCTAGGGTGAGTCTCTTGTGGGTGAATGAGAAATACAGGGGTGGTGGAGTGGTTCTGTGGTTGGAATCTACATGAGGGGAGGATTGCACTAAATTGGAAGTAACTACAGGTTAAAACTTCTGAAACCGATCTGTGACCCTTGAGAACTACAAATCATGCAAACTACAATTATTTTTGAGTTGAAAGAACAAGAAAAGTGATGGGAAAACTTCTGAAACTCCATCCAAAAGTCCAGGCACTTGTTCTAAATGAAATGGAAGTGTTCAGGCTTTGGTTGTGGATTGGTGTTGATAGGTGTGAATAGAACTTGTTTTTCCATTACCATATTTATCTTTGGTAATGTTTCGGAGTCATGTGGTTGCCGATCAGTGGCTATTTCAGCCTGTTCATGTCCAAACATGTGCATGCATTTGTTCACACTTGATTGCATTTGGGGTCATTCGGCCAGTTAATCTAAAGATAAACAAAATGTTTCTAAGGCTGCTAGCCTTGAATTGAAGTCACAGATCCTATGTAATTGTTTTTGTTTTTCTGTTTTCTCTTAACTGGCTCTGTTGATCCATCAGAGTGATTACATAATATGATCTTCGTAGGATAGATCATAACATGTAGTGCATGGCTTGAAGTATACAACAATTCTAATATGGAGTGCAAGTACATGTGAGATAGATTGAACGCTGGACTTGGAGGGTTAGCAGTGTTTCCCGCAATGTCCGTTGCTTTATGGCCTGACCGGGATGTGTAGCTGAGCTACAGGTACACCTTGGTGTTGGAGGGTTGGTTGAGTTGGTCACGGTGTCCGTTATGTTGTGGTCTGATAGATAAACATGTAGCTGAGATACACATATGCCGAATTTGGAGAGTTGGTCAAGTTTAATAAGAAAAGATATAGAGATTTTTGTTATATTTATACAATTTGTTTTCAGTTGAAAGAACAAAAAAAATAACCTCAAAACTTCTGAAACTCCATCCGAAGCTTCGGGCGCTTGTTTTAAATGAAATGGAAGTGTTCGGCCTTTGGTCGTGGATCAGCGACAATAGGGGTGAATGAAAATAGTTCATCAATTGCTGGATTAACTTTTGGAAGTGTTTCTGAGTCACGTGGTTGCCGATTGCTGGCTATATGAGCCTGTTTGTGTCCGAACACATGTATGTGCTTCTTCATGCTCTATTGAGCTCAGGGTTGCTTCACCGGTGGAATCTAAAAATATAAACAAAATGAATCCTAAGGCTGGAAGCCTTGAGTTGGATTGGGTCCTGTTTTTGTAGTTATTTTATTCTCTGTTATAAGGCGGCTCTGCTGATCCATCAGTGTGATTACATAATCTGATGTTCGCAGGGTAGATAATAATAATAACAAAGTTGGCCGTGGTGTCCGTTGCTCTGTCACTCGATTGGGACATGTGGCTGGGCTACAGGTTACAGGTGAGATAGTGCGCGTGCTGCATGTGTATGGTTAGCCGATTTCCGCGATGTCTGCTATCTTGTCTTCGGCTGATGGACACCGTGAAGCGCCTGGAGACATGCACATTAAACAGGTCACGTTTTATTCTTGCATCGTGATTCTATCATCAGGTGCTTACCATTTGGAACATATCGAGTGGTGTATCAACGACTCATCCGCAGCATCTGTTACCGACCCCTTTCTATTTGAAGATTACATTCTTGGTCGACATCCATGCTCTTCCCTCATGCGGTGGTACATTTCCTCGAATTCTCCGTCCCCAAGAGCGACAATAGCAGTTAATGAGATATGAATTCTCGCAAAGTCCAACCAGGGAGTCAATTTTCGTGACGAGGTTGCCGCTATAAGAAAACCACAAACAGCACCGTCATGAATGAGTTCCTTTTTTAAGCGTCGATCCATATCCAACACTAATGATATTTGTGTGCATATTCATCCTCGCGATTAGCTCGATGAAGAAGCACGGTGCAAGGATCCCTACAGTCGGACCTGAGCCGAGATGCCGGAATGAATCCAAAGCTCTGGTGCTTGCCTCCCAATACAAACGAAAGCGTTTGTCCCACCACTTACAAAGTCCTGGTTTTGTTATCTATAAAATAGCGTGGAATTCCATGGCCAAATATTCGAAAGACTTGGTTTCTGAGATGGTTTGAACGTATGGATTCAGATGACTCGGTGATTTGGAAGGAATCGCTGTGGTAACGGGATTGCTCGTGGTGAGATTATTAGTTCTTTCATGTATCTGAGCAGCTCGGCCACTCAGTTTATTCAGAGAAGGCGGAGTTTAGTGAGGATATGAATCTATCATTAATAACAAGTTATGTTCGCTGGTTATGGGTGCTCGGAATAATGCGAATGACCCTTGTACCTACAATCCAGTATCATCGATGCAACAGATATCACACAACTCAGCTGACCCTCGGTTTCCAGTCAGCGTTCTACATAGCCGTACCTGAAGCCCATCTATGTGTGCAGAATAGGCAAAATACATGGGACATCGCTGAGAACAACAGACCTTCATATTCCAGCGTTCCCTCCATATCATCTGTACTAGCCCCACAGATCTGGTTTGTTGTCGTTAGAGCAGTGATCTACGCATGACCCATCAAACAGACATCATATACCTGGAACGTCCGTACAGTGTGTGCTCGGAGCTCACCTCACCTTAGACATCCAAGATGTGAAACAGGTTGTCCTAATCTTCACGAATTTGGGAGATTTCCATTCCATTTTTATGTTAACAGGACATGACTTGTATGTCCCTTATAATGTCCTCCATGTTTATCCCTCCTGACGAGTTGCGATGTCCACGATTATTTGCACCTGTCAAACGCAAACTAGAAACGCAAGTAGGGGACGCTCGAGGCTCAAGATGACCGGCTCCATGATTCACTTAACTCTAATGTCCATTGTTGCAAAAAATTATGCACTGCGAGGATCAACATGCAGGGCGTGTGCTGAGCCAAGGCCTCATCGCTTGCCGCTCATTTTTGCCTTCCCCTCGCCATTCCTTATCGGAGTGACAATTGAAGCTGAAGCTGTTATCCCCGATGACAAGGAGGCACGAAATCAGGTCCCATTATTAATGTCGCAAAACCTTGACCCCTCATCTATCTTCTCAAATTGCTAGATGTGTTTGCTCTGGGATGATGTCCTGGCTGGCATTGTTTTTTCATCTCTGGCAATCGATGTTCGGCATCGCGCATATTCACGATGGCAAGAAGGAAATGCCACAGGTAATATTCACCATGCACATTCGTTGACACCAGGTCATTTGGCTACGGCATGATAGCGATGCTATCTCTGCCTCTCACCCATTCCAAAATGCTATAAGACAATCAAGTTCTGTTTATTCGTATCTATCATCCTCTCATTCCAACGCACTCTCTACTTCGTACTCGACTAGCAGATGTCTTCTCAACAGAGCATTGACACCTTTATCCAGCAGGCGTCAGATACGTGAGTAACTAACTCTGTTTAACATCACCAAATCTTACAAGTTAGACAGTGTGGCTAATCACTATGTCTCTACCGCTGCGCTCGGTGAGGCGACGGCTAATATTAAATAGAATCTTTTCGTCTCACTGCTTCAAATAGCACTGCTTGTCTATGACATCCTTCTCATGTTTCCATATGAAGTTACACATATCTGGCGTAGAAGGATCAAACTAGGAACTCCGTTATATATCTTCGCACGATACCTGGTCATTTTCAACCTGTCATATGCATTGATACCATTTTCAACTCTCACGGTGAGTAGATAGTCTACAGAATGAACAGCACTCATATCTATGTCTAGTAAGCGTTTTGTGGTGCTTGACACAAGAGTCTAATGTCAAAATAGCACATGTAACAACTTGCTGCGCTCCATTGATAGTATCAGTGTGTTACCACTCTTGGGAATACAAGGTGACAACTTCTCCAAATGCTGAATTATATGCTCATGTGTTTACCCTTCCAGGGCTGATAATGGCCCGCGTATATTCTATCTCTCCCTACAAGAAAATGGTTAGCCTGGTACTTGGTCTTCTCTTTGTTGGCGTTGTCACATGTTATGTGGTATGTCACTGCTTGTTCTCACTTATCTTTCTTTAATTTCTATGATAGTATGATGCGGTCAATGATAGTTGCGACCCAACTGCTACGATGCTCAACAACCAGGTCTTGTGAGTGATGATGAACATTTATTGATGACGCGTTTATTGACGTTGTTTGCAGGGGTGAGACGTCTCCTGTTTCGCTATAAATAGACTACTCATGTGATTTCCAGCGACATTCATTAACCATCTATTATTAATCATTTTTGACACGGTAGTCGTTGCAATGATACTTTCTAATACCTTGGAAACCCTGAGGCAGTTAAGTGAGTTCCGGTCAAAGTCATTAACTCGAGTTCTGGTTGAACAAAGCAAGTAATACCATTTTTATAGCTGATAGTGGCTAATAATAATCCAGGTGTTATGCGATATGGGTATATGCTTCACCATTGTCATTCAAGGCAGTGTCTAATCTTCTCTCAGATTTGTGCTCACAATAACACTAACATGCATCATCCTAGAAAAGGTATTAATAATTCATTTCTTTGTAGGATTTGCTGATGAGACGATTATCACAGGTCTTACAAGTAAATGCTCTGTTATTTCATGAAAATTCAGCTTAATTTATGTCCGATAGCCTAGCATTTCTGGGGTCCTTATTCCCCTACAAAACAGGTCAGAGGCATACATCACAAACATTTGGGTCAATTGACTGACACTGCATATAGCCTGTCCGTTATCATCACCTGTCGCATCCATTTGGACCTCCTAGAGAAGAATGCACATCCCAATGGCAGTACCCATTCGTCTCCCCGACCAATAGAAAGTTTCCATGCAGCTGCGCGACGGATCCACAACGCCGTCATGGATGAATTTGGAGATCAGAGCGTCACCGAGATCCTCGACACTGGGATCTCCTCACCAGATGACATTGAGCTCCAGGAGCGACAGTCGTCTACAACCGACCGCATTGACCTCGATGAATTTCCTTGGGCAGGACGGAGTTTGGGAGAGCTGGAGAGTACACCCACCGGGGAAGAGTTGCAGAATTCCGGTAAGCATTTTTCATTCCGATTTGAATGAAGCGGCTGTTGGATTCAGACGAGCTGATATTGACAACAGCGCCGGTTGAAGGAGTTTGAAGAATTTTGAGAGATAGATTGGGGTAGTCACCTTCTTGTTTGTAGATGCATACCGGTATTATTTAATGCAAAATTGAGGCTTAATCTGTATATAAAATCAGGCTGTGGAACAGTCAGAAATCAATTACCCCAAAGTTGTAATCCCACCTATCGTCCATATTCTCTCCAACTTTCTATCCAAAACAGGGCAGGCCATGGCAGTGTCATGTCTCTCCATTTTCCAGTAAAGTGCATATATGTGCATGTTTGTGCTTGCATGGCCTCGGGGATGCATTGCTGGTTGATTCTAAAAATATAAACAAAATATATTCTAAGGCATGAAGCCTTGAATTGAAGTTAATAATATTTTTATGTTGTTTTTCTGTTTTGATTCAAGGTGGCACCTCTGATGCATCAGTGGATTATGTAATCCAAGGTTCACACGGTAGATAGATAAATAATAACAGCTTCAATCTTCATATGTTGGCAAAAAGGAAAGTCACAGGGCCAGAATTTAATAGATGCAAACCACAAAGAGCATTTGGGAAGCGTAGAGTAGCATAGATACAGGTGTATTCGAGAGTTGTGACCTGTGGGATAAACAAATGTCAGTGACTGAACCGACCAACACGACAATGTCCCTGACAAGCATGGAAACAAAGGCAAAACTTAAACTGTTAAAGCTTCAGAATGTTCAACTCTGTAGTGTATAAATATACCTCTGACACAATTAATCCTGTCATGGTACCATAAATGGGGATAGGATGCGGCACCAAAGCAGTTACAGAAATACCTCTTGTGGAATCTAATTTTCTCCCATGAACCAGAAACCTGGCTCCGTTAGTTCCAATAGAGAGTATTAGTTACCAATAATTATCAGCTTCAGTATATTCTGTAAACGCTAAAAATTTTCAAGTGACCATGTGCAAGTTATAGCTGCATACAGTCACATCCTGTCACAACATATGGATCCCATTCCCCTAGGTAATTTCTAGGGTATTCATCCATTTACCCAGTATCCCATGCCTCCAGACCCTTCTCTGGAAGGCTCTCAACCTTATCATGTAGCTATTATTTTAATGAGTAACCAGGATTTGCTTTTTTATTTTTTGTGGCAGTCCACAGGCATGATAGGCAGGACAAAGCAAGTGGTGGTTGTCTTGGGATGTCATGGGAATAGTTATATCTTAGCATGCTTATAAGGTAAAAATATTTATTGGACTCCAATAATTATGAGTAACTAATACTCTCTAATATTCAAACTTCAGATTTGGAACTTTGCTCATTGTCCAGAGGTCGGAGGCATGTCATTTCCATGAAGAATCATGGGTCTTTTCTATTGCTCTTCCAATAGTCTGTTGGCAAGCTGATACACCCCTTTATCCTATTTGAGTGTGAGACCATCAGACACTTATCTCGAAATGTTCTCTCATGACTTTCTTGTCTTTCTAGCACTGTAGGGATTGAAATCATTTCCCTGTTCAACTAAACAGCTTTCAGTTTGTTTGTTCAAGCCTCTCATTCTCCCAGTACTGTGTCATATGAGGAGACTTGGTCATCCAAAATTATGTGCAAAGTCATCACAATTCCATCTGTGACATTGCAAGTTGACAAAGATCCATTATTCTCCATTGCAACGAGATTGCTCCGAGTTCTGGACATCCCGCCACTGAGTAACAGTGAGTTTGGAAGTCAGATTGCGTTCCTAATTCGATGTCTGTATATTGGCAATAGTGGAACCAATTTTCTGGGTGATAGGAGCCAATCAGATTCTGCAAAAGGTCCTGTCACCGGTCATGTTAGGCCCTGTCTCCATTTTGGTGCCACAACTAGAGGGATCGTGGTGGAGGTACATTTATACTGTGGTGCCATCAGCGAGTTGAAGATTCTGAAGCTTTACTTGATTATGTTTCGATCTCGCTTTTGTTTCCATACTTGTCAGGGAGATCATTGTGTCCTGTTTGCACTATGTTGGGCGGTTCAGTCACTGACATTATTTTCCCTATGGGCCACATCTCACAAATACACTTCCTGTACCTATACATCTTTTTGGAAATACTCTATGTTGTGCCCAGATACTATTTGTGGCTTTCTTCCATTGAATTGATAACAGGACCTGCCTATGATACTCCTCTATCTATTTTGACCATGAGCTGTACATCTAGTGTAAGGAACATCCTCTACACCAATAGTCTTGTCCATATATTTATATCAGTATAGTATTAGCACAGAGGAACAAACCAGCTATGACACTCTCTCGCTTGCCTTCTCTATGTATCTTTTCCAAGATTTTCACAAACTAAAGCCATGTTATAAAGGCTTCCATTGGACACTCCCCAACTTCCCACTTCCTCCCCTGCTGCTTGTTGACACCTCACTACATTTCTATTGGAATGTTATCTGTATGGGTGGCGGCAGCATACATCCCACCACTTGCCATGCACCTGGTATCTTGGACATCCATTGAGATTCCTATGAGTCCCAATATGTAATATAGCCATCGAGCGGCAACCATGCAACTCCAAAACACTACCAAAAATCAATATAGCAATCGAAAAACCATTTCTATACACCCCTATCATTGCCAATCCACAACCAAAGCCCAAACACTTCCATTTCATTTAGGAAAAGTGCCCAAAGTTTTGAATGAAGTTTCAGAAATTTTCCTTTCTTTTTTCTTGTTCCTGTAACTCAAAACAAGTTGTGTTTTGCATGATTTGTAGTTCTGAAAGCACACAGATCAGTTTCAGATGCTTTAGACAGTAATTAGTTCCATATTTGTGCATTTCACCCCCCATGTACATTCCAACCCTAGAACTGCTCCATTGCCCCTATATTTCTCATTCACCCACAAGAGACTCACCTTAGATATTGTTTTGTATAAATATTCTTGTAGTTCTTGCTATAATCTCAGGCAGTAAATCTCCACAAAGTTCCCTATATTCTGAATCTCTTGCTCTATATCTCTGCAATTGCTTTACTGCTAGTAAATCATCACTGGCCATTTGCTTTCAATTCAAGGCATCTATTGGACTTAATACTTGCTTCACTTTTGTTAAGTTGAAGCTTTATCTCTATCTACAAAGCTTGTGTCACTGTATGCAATATTTAAGCGCTGACAGTTTGCATCTGCATCAGCACATCCTCAGCACCTCAATATATTCTCACTTAGATTTCAAAACAAGTGCTTATTGTGTGTGTTCAAGAAACTCAAATAAAATACAATATATATATATAAACATTTCCTTTTCTTTTCTTATTATCGATCAACCACAAAGCAATGGACACCATGGACAACTCCACTGATTATCCAAGTCCAGCATTCAGCCCATCTCACCTATGCTCACAGACCATATTTGAATTGCTTTCATCGTTGCCATGCACCATACACTTCCTATCAAGCAACCATGTGACAGACATCACACAGACATCACACGGTTCTAAGGCAGCTCGAGGGGAAATGAATAGGAAAGAGTCCATGAGGGTTGGGATACAGGTAAGGTTAAAAGCAATAGGGATAAAAGAACCATGAGCTCCAAGCCCATCTCATCTCATGCTGTCTGGACCCAAACAAGGCTGTCCCAATTACCACATATTTGATCATTTCATGCTATTTATGTGTTAACAGAACATGGCTCATTCAGTGAGATGTCCTCTGTGTTCGCATCTCCTGATGAGTTGCAACATCCACAATAATTGCACTTGTAAGATGTGAACCTGCAAAGCAGGTCGGGTGTTCTTGAAGGCTAATATGTTTCGCAGCACTACTCATTTAGTACTAATCTTGATCGTTGCCAAAATGATTCACTGCAAGCAAGGTGTGGACTGAGCTGAGGTCTCAGCACTTGCCGCCCATTTCCCCTTTCCCCTCATGATTGACCCTTTATTCCTATTGAAGGTGAGGCTATTATTCCAGGCGATAGGCAAGCACAAGACAAGATCTCATTATTATTCTTGAAAAACCTTCACCCCCTCATCCATCTTCCCAAATTGCTAGAGGTGTTTTTTCTCGAACGAGGTGCTGCCTCGCATTGTTCTATCATCACTGGCAATCGATGTTAAGCACTGCCCATATTCATATGGCAAGAAGGAAGTGTCACTGATGATATTCACCATGCGGACCTGTTGCCATAGGTCATCTGGCTGCAGTATGAGAGCGATACTATCTTTTTTGTTCACCCATTCCAGAATGCTATAAGACTTGCAGGTTCTGTTCATTTGTATCTATCATCCCCTCATTACAATGCACTCCTTACTTCGTACTTGACTAGCAGATGTCTTCTCAACAGAGAATTGAAACCTTTGTCCAGCAGGTGTTAGATTTGTGAGTAACCAGCTCTGTTTAACATCACTCAATCTTACAAGTTGGACAGTGTTGCTTCTCAATATGTCTCAGCCGCTGCATTTGGTGAGGCGAGGAGTAATTTTGTGTAGAGGCTTTTCATCTCACAGCTTCAAATAGCAATGCTTGTCTATGACATGCTTCTAGTGTTTCCATTTGAGGTCACACATATCTGGCATAAAAGGATCAAACTAGAAACTCAGTTATATCTCTTCACACAATACCCGGCCATTTTCAATCTGTTATATGTATTGATACCGTTCTCATCTGTCACGGTGAGTAGATAGTCTACAGAATGAATGCCTCATATCGATGTGTAGTAAGTGTTTCGTGTCAGATGCGCGTCATCGCATCTGAAATAGAAGATAAACCACTGTATATCACTAGATGATCAGTAAGTCTGTTTGTATTGGGAATCAAGCCTCATCAAGCACTGAGACCTTCACTCATTCACTTCAGCATCTTGGCACAGGTACGATCGAGCACTGTGCTTCTCCATCGAGCTACACTGAACTTTGTCTCCAATCAGGATAAGCGTTGAATGCCTCTTTGGTATGGATTCACGGTTCAGGTTCTCAGCGCTAAAAGTGAACAACCAGTTCCACGTGAAGATGAATATCACTAACCAACACTTTTGATATCAAATGAAGCACTTGGGTGGAACTGACCACATTCTCTGTCAGTACACAAGAGTGAACTGTTGTGAGCGATGAGGGAGAAGGAAAGAAACCAATGGAAATATGCAAGGATGCCTCTTGTCATTGTTGAGTCTTAGTCGTGATTGTTATTATTTATAATCTATCCTGCGAACTTTGGATTACATAATACATCCGATGGATCAGTAGAGCCACTTGAATAAAAACAAAAAATAACCATAAAAACATTACTGATCTCAATTCAAGGCTTTTAGCCTTAGAAAACCTTTTGTTTATATTTTTAGAATCAACCAGTGAAGCATCCCTGAGCCCACACAAGTGCGAACAGATGCATATATGTGTTTGGACACAAACAGGCTCAAATAGCCAGCTATTGGCCTCCACGCAATTCCAAAACACTTCCAAATATCAATAATGCAACCTATTTATCATTTCAATCCACCCCTATTGTCACCAATCCCCAAATGAAACCGAATGCTTCCATTTCATTTGGAACAAGCGCCTGAAGCTTCAAAATCAAGTTTCAGATGTTTTCCAATCTTTTTTCTTGTTCTTTTCAACTGAATAAAATTGTTGCACACATGATTTGTAGTTTGACCCCCACTACCAGATTCAACTCATCCTAGCAGCACACTAGTAACGGTCTGCTTCGGGCGAAGGTGAACAGTGCTAGCGAAGATAGCTGAGGAAAGTAGGAGAGTGTACTGCCCTCTGATTTCATTCATGGCAACACTATAAATCGCTGTCTATGTACAGTAGAGCGCACCGCCCTCTGAAGGCCAAGGCGACACTATAAACCCTAATACCCCCAACACTTTTCTCTCGCATTCTTCTATCCCCACTACCTGGTGTATCTACAGACCGATCAATCCCACTACGCCATCCTACGATCCGCACTCCTGCCTCATGCCCCATTGAGAGAAAATCCTGAAACTCCATTTCGAAGCTCCAGGCGCTTGTTTAAATGAAATCGAGGTGATCAGGAATGGAAGTTGGAGTGTCGTAACAGTTGATAGAAGTGTTTCAAAGCCATGCGGGGCTCGATCGGTGGCTATTGGAGCCTGTTCATGTCCGAAGTGCATATATGCGCACGTTCATCCCTGCATAGGCCGGGGTCATTGGCCGAGTAGTCCTGAAAATGTAAACAGATTATATCCTAAGGCCCAAGGCCTTGAACTCTCATTAGTAGATGTTTTTATGGTGTTTTGTTGTTTTTATTCTGTGCAGCGCTACTGATGCATCAGTAGATTATGTAATGCAATGTTCACGTGGTAAATAGATAGTAAAATAACAATATTGGCGCAATGCTTTGTGTCGTTTCTGCTGAATTCCCTGCAGAGTCTCTTTGCAATCGTGTCCAAGACCATAAGTCCTGTGTTGTCATTATGACTGACAAGGGTTGCAAGGATGGAGAAACTATTGCTAGTACGAAAGCGATGATGTGTTCGCCTTAGGTTTGATACCTAAAGCCTGCATGCAACAGTCCTTTCCTCAGATGGTATCTAGTGCAGTCATTCGAGGGACACAGCAGTTGTGTATATCGTTGATTAGTAAGTCGAATTGTTGTATGTCTTCTTTTCACAGGATGGGATCGGGAATGGGATATTGGAACAGTGATGGTCGTTGGAGGACTGTATCTGTGTCAGTTTCTTAACCCCAAACTCTCCTTTGTATAAGAAAACGTCAAACAATTTGACTTCTTCTCTGCCTTGTATTTGAAGAAGGGGCTTTGTGGCTGGAATACTGTGCTTGATAATAGTCGTCTAGTGGCTATTACAATCTTAGTATCTTGTCACAATACCAATACTTTATGCTGGCAGTAGGTGATGTCAATAGATGTGACGAGTCTTGTGACAGTGACAGTGACAGATGTGACCGTGACAAAGCATGAGAACAAAAAGTACAAAAAAGGAATCAAGAAAGGAGTATCTGACAAAGCAGATAAGCAAGAATGCATCAAGATAGGGGAAAGAAGTGTGGAGTGGGAATATTAGTACAAGAATAGAATGTCAGTTAGTAATGACGAGAAAAAGTTATCAAACATAGAACAAGGCAAAGATCATGTGAAAAAGATAATGTGTCATATAGAAGAACAAAAGAAATGTCCACCAATAATATTCCTCAACTTGTCCAATATCTCCTAAGTGAATTGGATATAGAATAAGTCACTGTGTCATCCAGGAAGGATTGACGAATCAGAGACAACACAGGCTCCAAAGGCTGTTCATGAACCTTTCCATGAATGGCTGACGAGTGGGGTGGAAAATGCAATCCTTCTGGATTCTATGATGAAGAGTGAGTTGAATGGATGGGGAGGATATTCTGGGTATGGTCCCTTGAATTCTGCCATGTATTCCTCTTGCCCTGCATGATAGTATACCCTTTTATCTCCAAGAAATATGAACGGTTCTTGGGAGTTGTTGACATATACTGGCTCTCCAATGGCATAAGTGTCATGATGATTGGGATTAGAGAGCTTGCAATGGAGATGAGCAGGATTAGGATATATCGGCATGATTGGAAAGTGGCATTCAGCTCGTCCTTCTATAGGTTGCAATTCAATGGAGTCTTGGATATGCGTCGATGAGGAAATGATAGATGATGACATTGATTGATTGATGATTATATAACAAGTGATAAAAGATGGCAGTGTTGGCATAGAGGCGATGTGAGATGATGGCTATGGTTGAAGAAAATGGTGCTGGCAGAGTTGGATTGAAAATAGATGTGACTTGTCTGCTGTCTTGTCAGCGATCGTCACTTTTGTGATGTGCGGCTGCACGTTCACAGTTTGCGGTGCAGCGCCATTGAAGTCACGTTGCAGGTGCATGCTCTGATGCGTCCTTGAGTTGGCCATTCTCGTAGGTGGCATGTCTGGACCTGTTGTTCGCTGGTGCCCTAAATTTAATGGTACGTGCAGCCAGTTAACTTGCTTGTGGCTACGTGATCTTCGTCACATTGCGGCCACCGCTGTATGGTGAGTCAGCTCTGTTGTCCTATCACTGATTACATTCTTTTGTCAGGATCTCTGCGCATCGTGAGCGGCCTCATGATTCACATTGGTCATCGCTATCGGCGGTGCGATCTGTGGTCGTCTAGCTCAGGTTCGTGTGATCCATCGTCAGGCTGGGAAGAATCCTGTCCAGCCTCGGTCTGTAGGTGCGTCCATTCGCATCCTTCCTCCTACTCATCTTTGACTCTTTACTTCTTTCCCTTCCTTCTGTTCCAGTTTCCATTGCGCCTTATTATCCCACCCCCTCAACAACATGCAGTTGTTGACCTGGGCCGGCAATCGGAAAACTCGGGGTCTGACTGCGTTCACTTGCACAATCTTGTGTTGAGCTGGTAAGGTCACATACGGTCACATTGTGTCGATAGCTGAGCGCTGCACAACAATTTTATACAGTTGTTTTCTGTCTTGCGGTCTGTGGATCAGCAACCGGTCATGTAAACAGTTTACCCTGTTTGCGGCCAATATGTCCACCCATCTGACCACTTGGATTTATACAGAGACCCACACCCGGTCAAGTAAACAGGTTCACCCTGTTTACGGTCTTTTGGACCGCCAATCTGACCGTTTGTACAGCATCCTGCTGTGTGCGGTCCCTAGTCCACCTCTGGTATTTGCACAGTTACCTTCTGTTTGCAATCAACTGATTGCCCTTGGCCCTTTTTAGCAGTTGCCCTCTGCCTTGCGTGCTTGTGCGTATCCTTTGCAATGGAGTACATCCACGATGTTACCGTGCTCATGTCTCTCACCCCCTCAATGATATGCCGGTCGCACGGCGTGTCATTGATCTTGTGTGACGGCAGTAAGGGTTGAATGGAATATTTGAAGGAAGATCTCTGTAGAGTAGTTTTGAGTAGTGCCTGCTGGTCACAGCAGGGCTTTGTGCATTGGGATCGGTAACGTGGTCCCAATGCGCCAGTCAATATCATTGTGGCCATCCATAACTGTGTCCTGCACCCCCTGGATCCTGCTAAGCCAAGCAGGTAGGGTGCAACATTCATGCGGTTCAGTTGCGTGACAGATGCCATGAGTCGACCCCCAGGACTTTTTGCCAAGTCCCAGCCAGCCAAGTTTTACCAGTCGCAAACTGGGAACACATTTGCTCTGGCCCCATAACATGTTGCAACTTCTAATGCAGCTGGCTACCTACAGAGGCAGTAACCGGCCTTGCGCATGGAAGTATCAGGTAGAAACGTGATAAGGTTCTAATACAAACTCAGCTAAGCTACTATACTAGTTCCTTACTAATACTGTAAGTAGCTTCTACAGCTTGCAATAATCTGTAATACTAACAGAACATTATATAAAATATTTCATTTCATTTTTTCTCATTAGATCATGTATACAAGTGTCATTAGTAGTAGTGAATTAGATGTGGCTCTACATGTAAGAACAGGAACTCATTCATAGCGATGCTGTTTGTGGTTTTTTACAGCAGCAACTTTGTCATGATAATGGAATTCCTTGGTGAAAATTGCAAGAAATCATACCTCATGAAATGCTATTGTCCCTAGCAAGGATGGGAAATTCAAGGAAACCTACTGCATGAGGAAAGAGCATGGATGTCAGAGGTTCAAATGATCACCCTAGAGCCGCACCGATAGTACTAGCTCAAATACAATGAGTCAACCAAGGTCTTCCGGTAAATGTGAGTCAAACACAGTGGGTTTTGAATTTCCGTGATCCAGTTCTCCACTGACACATAGACCAACCTCTATAGATTCGCATAACCCGATTGAAATGACAGGGATGCATATCAAGTTTTGTGACCTTGTTTAGACAAGAGCACTAGTGAGTTTGTTTTCTTTCAATATTGTCGCTTGTTCCAGATACATTTTCCCTGTCTTTTGTCAGTGGTGAGACAAGCAGAGCAGTAAAATAATATTGAACTGGAGGGGTGCTAAGGTCACTGATGGAGTTGTGGCGACTCTGCAGATGATTTTTGATGACCAAGCCTTCTCATTTGACACAGTATTCGCAGACCAAAAGGCTTGAATGAACAAACTGAAACCAGTTCGGTTAACTACTATTGAGAAGGGAAATGACTTCAATTACTGTCTTCTAGAAAGAAAAGAAAAACAGGAGAGAAATTTTCTAGATTTTTCAACGATCGAGCAATCTTATGATGACGGTCTCATATGCATAATGGATCAGCAGGGGTATCAGCTTGCCTAATAAGAAAATAGAGTGAAATATTATTTGATTTATTTTGTATTTTGTTTGAGTGAAAATTGATTTTATTTTGATCTCTCTTGAGGCGAGGTTTAAGCGCCTGTTAGATAATCTAAGCAAGGGATGTATTCTAGTGTGAGGGATGTGCTGATGCAGGAGCAAAGTATCAGCGCTTAAAGTTCGCGTACAGTGACACGGACTTTTAGATAGAAAGATAACAGTAACTTAACAGTTTTGAGATAACTGTTGGGTCCAATAGATCACTTGAATTGAGAACAAAGTTTGCATACACTGATGCGAGCTTTGTTGATAGAGATATAGCGTGAACTTAACAAAATTGAGATAACGGTTGAGTCAAATAGATTGTTTGAATCGAGAGCAAACAGCCGGTGATGATTTGCTAACAAAGAAACAGTTGCAGAGATATAGAGTGAGATATTCAGATAACAGGAGACTTGTGGAGTTTTTACTGCCTTAGTTTATACCAAGAAATACAAGCATACTTATAGAAAAAAGCTAGCTAGTGATTGTCCTTTGTGTTTCCAAGAAAAATAATGGGGCAATGGAGCAATTCTGGGGTTGCAGTCTACATGAGGGGTGGAATCCATAAAAATGTACTAGGACCTGTCTAAAACATCTGAAACCGATCTGGATGCCATGGGAATTACAGATCATGCAATCAACAAATATATTCAACTGAAAGAACAAAGAAAAAGATGAGGAAAATTTCTGAAACTCCATTTCAAAGTTCCGGGCACTTGTCTAAATGAAATAGAAGCAATCAGCTTCGTTCGGGGATCGGTGATGATAGGGGTGAGTTGAAATGGTAAATATATTGCCCTATGTGCGGTTGGATGTGTTTCAGAGCCATGTGGGGCTTGATCGGTGGCTATTTGAGCCCGTTCATGTCCGAAGTGCATATATGCGCACGTTCGTGTTCATGTGGCCTCGGAGATGTATCGCCGAGTGATTCTAAAAGTGTAAACAAAGTATTTTCCAAGACTTGAAGCCTTGAGTTGAAGTCAGTGATGTTTTTATGTTCTTTTCTGTTTTTATTCAAGGCAGCGCCTCTGATGCATCAGTAGATTATGTAATCCATGATCACACAGTAGGTAGATAAATAATAACAGACGCAAACAAGGTTGGACAACCAGGGGCGGATACAACCCAGAGCAAAGCAGGCTCCTCAAAAGAACAACAGAGAGAGCAGGCAAAGAGAGAAAAACAGGTAGGAGAAAAGAGAGATGACGGGCAGTCCGGCCACCAGAGGGACAGTGGCAGACCCAGACACTCTTACACACGAAGACATAATGTAATGAGAAAAGAAATAGAAATTTTATTTATTTTGTTTTGATTTGATTTGATTTGTTTTGGTATTTTGTTCAAGTTTGCTTGAGGCAATCTTTAAGTGCCTAAAAGATAATCTAACTGAGATGTGTATTCTAGCGCGGGGGATGCGCTGATGTGGGAGCAAAGTATCAGCGCTTAAAGCTCACGTACAGCGACATGGACTTGTAGATAGGTAGATAGCGCAAACTTAACGGTTTTGGGATGACTGTTAGGTCCAATATATCACTTGAAATGATGACGAACGGCCGGTGACAATTCGCTAACAGTGCAAGCGTTGTAGAGATATCAAGCAAGAGATGAAGAATTTATCAGACTTGTGGAGGTTATACTGCCTTGGATTCTGATGAGAACTACAAGCGTACTTATAGGAAAACCTAGCTAATAATTGTCCTTTGTGTTTCCAAGAAAAAAAGGGGGGATGGAGCGGTTCTGGGTTTGCAGTCTACATGAGGATGGGATGCTCAAAAATGTACTAGGACCTATCTAAAGCATTTGAAACCGATCAGGATGCTATGGGAAACTACAAATCATGCAGTCAACAAATATATTCAGTAAAGAGAACAAGGAAAAAGGGAGAAAACTTCTGAAACTCCATTTTGAAGCTTCTGGTGCTTGTTTAAATGAAATAGAAGCGATTGGTTTCGTTCAGGAATCGGTGACGATAGGGGTGGTTGGGAATGGAAGTTGAATAGTCGTATGAGTGTTTGAAAGTGTTTCAGAGTCGCATGGGCCTCGATCGGTGGCTATTATAGCCTGTTTGTGTCAAAAGCGCATATATGCACACGTTCGTCCCTGCATAGCCTCGGGGATCGTTCGCCGGATAATTCTGAAAGAGTAAACAAAGTATATTCTCAGGCCCAAGGCCTTGAATTCTCATTAGTGATGGTTTTATATTGTTTTTGTATTTTCTTGCGCGCGGTGCTACTGATGGATCAGTAGATTACATAATGTATTGTTCGCACGGTAGATAGATAATAATACCAACGCCTATTGCACCTCAGCAGCGGTACTCGTGATTACAGAGAAATAAAGACATTTTATTCCAATTCTTAAAAGAACGTTCTTCAAAGGTGAGCTTTAAGTGCTTGTTTGATAATCTAAGCGGAGTTGAATAGAGATGCGGGGGATGCGCTGATGCAGGAGCAAAGTGTCAGTGCTAAAAGTTCGTGTACACTGATGCAACACTTGTAACAGAGATAAGAGCTCCAACTTAACAAGTTTGAGATAAGTATTGAGTTGTATAGATCACTTGAAGTGAGAGCAAACAGCTGGTGACGATTTGCTAACAAAGAAGTGGTTGCAGAGATATAGAGGGATAGATTCAGATAATAGGAGACTTGTGGAGTTTTTACTGCCTTGGATTATACCGAGAAATACAAGTGTATTTAAGGGAAAAGTTAGCTAGTGAGTGTCCTTTGTGAATCAAGCAGAAATAATAGGGTGATGGAGCGGTTCTGGGGTTGCAATCTACATGAGGGAAGAAATGCACAGATATGTAACTAAAAGCTATCTAAAGCACCTGAAACTATTAAGAGTTCAGGGGATCAATTATTGAAGATAATATATAATAAAATATTATTATTATTCTCGCGTTTGTGACACATAGTCGTGTCACGATGTTGACGTGTTCTGAGTTGTCGCGTTGGTCACGTGATGTGTTTGGGATACGTGGTGGTGACGCATCACCACGTTCGATATCGAAGCGAAGGTGTCGATGGATTGTTCGAAAGAATATACGCGTTTGCCGATATGCGGTGTACGCGTGGATTGATTAAGACTCGTTGATGTGTAAGAGGAATAAGAGTAAGAAGAGGACTCGATAGAAACTTAAGACTCGTTGCTGGTCTTGTAAACTCGAAGATACAGCTTGATATTCTAGCTACTTAGATAGTCCTTATATACATAAGAGAATAGGAGAAAGTTTTAAATCATACATGTGAAAATAGTATCCCTGTCACTGTCTCGCTCTGAACTCGCGCGGCGCTACTTGTCTCTTCCGCTATCCATGCTCCCGACGCATGGACCCGATCTTATGAATCGATCTAGAATCGTGGAGGCGTCGTCAATGAGGAGCTGGTTTCGAATCGTGTCTCGGCGTTGTGGTCTAGGTGCATATTTTGTTCCTCATGTCTCGTTTGTATTCTGACTCAGTTCTCGGTATTACTCAGTTCTCACGTTCTCAGTGCGTCTCGATACTCGTATTCTTGGTATGTCTCGCTGCTTGTGTTCTGGATGCATCTTGGTGTTTGTGTCTCGGTGTGTCTCAATGCGTCTCTCTGCTCGTGTCTCAGGGTGCTCGTATGTGGATCTGGGCGCATTTCGTATGCGGGTCGCTCGTGTGTGGGCCGCTCATGTGTGTTGGGATTTGTAGATAGAATAAGATGAAAAAAATAGAAAGAGATATGGTTGGAATGATAGTAGTGTCTGTGTGATAAAAGATAAAAGAAAATGGAATAAAATGAAGAAACTCAAGAAATATAAGTCCTTTTTCCTACTCCTTACAACAGAAACAGATCAGTGTGCTATGGGAACTACAGATCATGCATTCAACAATTATATTTAAAAGAACAAGGAAAAAGAGAAGGAAAACTTTTAAAACTTCATTTTGAAGCTCCGGGTGCTTGTCTAAATGAAATGGAAGCGATCAGCATTGTTTGGAGATCAGTGACGATAGGGGTGACTTGAAATGGTAAATAGAATGCTTCATTTGTGTTTGGAAGTGTTTCAGAGACATGTGGGGCTCGATCGGTGACTGCTTGAGCCCGTTCGTGTCCGAACGCATATATGCGTGTGTCTGTGCTCGTGTGGGCTCGGGGATGCTTCACTGGTTGATTCTAAAAATGTAAACAGAATATATTCTAAAGCCTAAAGCTTTGAATTGAGGTTAGTAATATTTTTATGTTGTTTTTCTGTTTTTATTCAAGTGGCTTTACTGATCCATCAGTGGATTACATAATCTGGGATCGCATAGTAGATAGATAATAATAACAGCCACCCCTCTGGTGGCTGGCCTGCCCATCATCTGTCTGTCTCTTTTCTTCTGCCTGCTCTGCTCTCTTCGCCTGCTCTGTCTGTTTGTCTTTCAAGGAGCCTGCTGCTTAATGTTGAAAGAAATAGAAATTTTTATATATATTTATTTGTTTTTATTTGTTTTGTTTTGAGCTTTTCTTCGAGTTTGCTTGAGACGGCTTTTAAGCGCCTCAATGATAATCTAACCGAGATATGAATTCTAGCATGGGGGATGCGCTGATGCGGGAGCAAAATATCAGTGCTTAAAGTTCATGTACAGTGACACAACTTGTAGATAGAGAGATAATTGTAACTTAGCAGTTTTGAGATAACCACTGGGTTTGATAGATTGCTTGAAATGATGATGAACAGCCGGTGACGATTCGTTAACAAAGCAAGCGATGTAGAGATATCAAGCAAACAGATAGAGAATATTCTGGAGATGTGGAGGTTATACTGCCTTAGATTTTGATGAGAACTACAAGCCTACTTATAGGAAGAGCTAGCTAATGATAGTCCTTTGTGTTTCCAAGAAGAATATTGGGGCGATGGAGCGATTCTGGGGTTGCAGTCTACATGAGGGGCAAAATGCACAAAATAGTACTAAAGACATGTTTAAAACTTCTGAAACCGATCATGGTGTGATAGGAAATGTGGATAATGTATTTAGGGACTATATTCAAGAGAAAAGAACAAGAAAAACGCTCAGGATGAGCTGAAACTTCATTTAGAAGCTCTCAGGCGCTTGATTTAATGAAATTGAAGTGATCGGCTTTGTTCGGAGATCAGTGACAATAGGGGTGGTTGGAAGTAGTAGATACATTGCCATGTAAGTCCCTGAAGGTGTTTCAGAGTCGCGTGGAGCTCAATCAGTGGCTATCGTAGCCCGTTTGTGTCCGAAGTGCATATATGCGCACATTCATCCCTGCATAGCCTCGGGGATCAATGGCCGAATGAACCTGAAGATGTAAACAGAATAAACTCTGAAGCCTGAAGCTTTGAGTTAACGTTAATAATGTTTTTATATTATTTTTGTGTTTTTGTTGTGCACAGTGCTACTGATGCATTAGTAGATTATGTAATATAATGTTCGCGCGGTAGATAGATAGTAAAATAACACTGCTCTGGGTTGTATCTGCCCCTGGTTGTCCAACCTTGTTTGCACCATGACTGGGGTCGTTGTTGGCTGCGGTGTTGGAGTGATCAAGCCCTTGCCCCCCCTGGTCAACACGTGGTTCGACATTGGTAGGGCCTGGGACAGGTGAGATGTGTATCTAAGAGGTTTGTCTATGCATACTACTGCAAGAGGTAAAGAACTAATAACTAAGAATGCTGATACTCTCCCATTTATCCTTTGAGTGTGAGAATGTCAGACATTTATCATAACATTGCTTGATCGTTGAAAAATCTAGAAATGTTCTCTCTATCTTGTCATTCTACAACTGTATGTGGCACTCTACAAGACATTGATTGAAGTCACCTCCCAGCTCAATAGTAGTCAACCGAACTGCTTTCAGTTCATTCGTTCAAGGTTCTTGTTCTACTGATACTGTGTCATATGAGGAGACTTGGTCATCAAAAGTCATCTTCAGAATCATCACAATTCCATCGGTGACCATAGCACCCCTCCATTTTGATATTATTCAACTGCTCTGTTTTCCTCACAGTTGACAAAGGAAAGGGAAAAGGTATCTTGAAGAAGCTACAATATTGACGGAAAACAAACTCCAGAGTGCTCCTGTCTAAACAAGGGCATGAAACTTGACATGCACCTCTATCGCTGCAATGATGCAGAATATGTGAATCTATTAATAAGAAAAGAAATGGAAATATTTATTGTATTTATTTTATATTTTGTTTGAGCTTTATTTGAATTTTGGTGAAGATTCTTTGATGTGAGTTTTAGGCACTTGTTTGATAATCTAAGGGGAGATCTATTGAAATGTGGGGGATACACTGATGCAGGAGCAAAGCGTCAGCACCTAAAGTTCGTGTACACTGATGCGAGTCTTGTAACAGAGATAAAGCTCAAACTTAACAAGTTTGAGATAATTGTTGAGTCATATAGGTCACTTGAAATGAGAGCAAATGGCCCGGTGATGATTTGCTAACAGTAGAACAGTTCCAGAGATATAAAGCAAGAGATTGAGAATATGGGAGACTTGTGGAGATTTTACTGCCTTAGATTGTACTGAGAAATACAAGTGTACTTAAGAGAAAAGCTAGCTAGTGTGTGTCATTTGTCAATCAACAAGAAATAATAGGGTGGTGGAGCGGTTCTGGGGTTGCAATCTACATGAGGGATGAAATGCACATAAATGGAACTAATAGCTATCTAAAGCACTTGAAACCAATATGTGTGCTATGGGAACTACAAATCATGTATGCAACAATTTTATTCAGTTGGAAAGAACAAGAGAAATGATAGGAAAACTTCTGAAACTTCATTTTGAAGCTTTGGGCACTTGTCCAAATGAAATGGAAGCGTTCGGCTTCGGTCAGGGATTGGTAACGATAGGGGTGGATGAAAATAGTAAATGGATTGCCCTATTGATGTTTGGAAGTGTTTTGGAGTCGTGCTGGAGCTGATCGCTGGCTGTTTGAGCCCATTTGTGTCCGAACGCATATATGCGTGTGTTTGTGCTCGCGTGGGCTTGGGAATGCTTCACCAGTTCTGTAAGGGCAACCTTGACCTTACCCAGGATATGCCTGCTGGCAGGCATACTGCAGGGGATACTACCCTGTCAGCATCCTGCCTGGGCCTGCAGGGGGACTCGAACCCCAAACTACCCACAGGGACTCACTCTAGGCTGGTAAGGGAAATCCAAAGTTTTATAACAATCAAATAGTAACTACAGCAGCAAGGCACATACCTGGTAAGGGAAATCCAAAGAGAAAAGGGTGAGGAATCCTTTACATAAATGACTAACTATATAGCTACTGATGGTCAAACAAGAGCAAACAAAGGTGTAACTAGCACTAGGGAAAAATAGAGAAAATGGGAGGTGAAGGACATAATACTAGAGATAGGATAGATCTAGTATAAAAGGAAATAGGGAGAAGGAGGGAAAGGAAAAGGGGAAAGGGGAAAAAAGGGGAAAAAGACAGGAAAAAGGAAATAAACCGGTTGTCCCCGGACAGGTTCATTCTAAAAATGTAAACAAAAACTTTTCTAAGGCTAAAAGCCTTGAATTGAGATCAGCAATATTTTTATGGTTATTTTCTGTTTTTATTCAAGTAGCTCTACTGATCCATCAGACGGATTATATAATCCAAGTTCGCAGGATAGATAGATAATAATAACATCTATAAGGGTTGGTCCATGTGTTAGTGGAGCACTGTATCTCAGAAATTTACAACCTGTTTGACTCACGTTTACCTGTAAAACCTTGGTCGACTTATCATCTTTGAGCTAGCTCTATCGCTCCAGCTCTAGGGTGATCGCTTGAACCTCCGACATCCATGCTCTTCCCTCATGTGGTACGTTTCCTCGAATTTTTCACCCTTACGAGTAATAAGAAATAAGAAAGAAATTTTTATTTATTTTATTTTTATTTATTTGAATTGTTTTGATGATTTTCTTCAAGTTTGCTTGAGGTGACTTTTAAGCGCCTGAGAGATAATCTAAGTGGTGTGTGAATTCTAGCGTGGGGGATGCGCTGATGCGGAATCAAATGTCAGCGCTTAAAGTTCGCGTACAGTGACGCAAGCTGTAGATAGAGAGATAACTGTAACTTAACAGTTTTGAGACAAATACTGGGTCCAATGGAATGCTTGAAATGATGATGAACGGCCAGTGACGATTTGTTAACAAAGCAAGCGATGTTGAGATATCAAGCAAAGAGATAGAGAATATTCTGAGACTGTGGAGGTTATACTGCCTTAGATTTTGGAGAAATTTACAAGCGTACTTATAGTGAGAGCTAGCTAGTAATTGTCCTTTGTGTTCCCAAGAAGAATATTGGGGCGATGGAACGATTCTGGGGTTGCAGACTACATGAGGGAAAGAATGCACAAAAATGTACTAAAAACATGTTTAAAAGTTCTGAAACAGATCATGGTGTGGTAGGAAATGTATATCATGTGTTTCACTACTATAATGAGCCAAAAGAATAAGAAAAAACAATGAGAAAAAATCTGAAACTCCATTTCGAAGCTCCGGGCACTTGTTTAAATGAAATCAAAGCAATCAGCTTCGTTCGTGGATCAGCGACAATAGGGGTGATCAGGAATGGGAATGAGAGTGTCGTAAGAGTTGATAGAAGCGTTTCAAAGCCACGCGGGGCTCGATCGGTGGCTATTGGAGCCCGTTCGTGTCCGAAGCGCATATATGCACACGTTTGTCCCTGCATAGGCCGGGGATCGTTGGCCGAGTAGTCCTAGAAATGTAAACAGATTATATCCTAAGGCCCAAGGCCTTGGATTCTCATTAGTAGATGTTTTTATGGAGTTTTATTGATTTTATTCTGTGTGGCGCTACTGATGCATCAGTAGATTACATAATGTAATGTTCGCGCGGTAAATAGATAGTAAAATAACAACGAGCGACATAGAATTTCATAGAATTTCATGACATATGACTTCTCGCAATGTCCAACAAGGAATCCCATTATCGTGATGAAGTTTCTACTGTAAAAAAACCACAAACAGCATCACTATGAATGAGTGCCTGTTCTTACGTGTCAATTGATCCATTGTCCAACTCACCATTAATAACACTTGTGTACATAATCATCCTTACTCTAGGGGGAACATGTACCTGAGCCAAGATGCCAAGATGAATGAGTCAAGCCTGCGGCACTCACAGGCTCAATTCCTAATACAAATGGAAAGCATTCCTTGAACTATTTATTAAGTCCTCATTCTGTTTGGCATTGTCCCACTAAGGCTTATAAACCGATACCCTCAAGAAGAGTGTGGAATCCCAGGGCCAAGTATTCTATAGACTTAGTTGGATTCTGAGGACTAAAAGAATTGGAAGGAATTCCTGTGGCAACCGAATGTTTTCGTGGTGAGTTCATCAATCCTTTCATGTAGCTGACCAGCTCTGCAACTCAGTCTTTGAAGATAGAGCGGAGTTTAGTGAGGATATGATTCCATCATTAGTAGGAAGTTATGGTTATGTTTGCTGTTTATTGGAACTTGGAATAATGCAAAGGCTGGGGGCCCTTGTAGGACTTTCCTGTGTATAGAAAAGGTTGATTTATCTTGGGTGTTGAATATAACACTGTGAGTGGATCTTGTGACTCGTTTCAGAATATTGAATGTCCACTTTCCTTATTATCATCCACTCTTGCAATTCCACCTTTCTCCATGTCTTAATAGATCCACATCCAGTAGAACATATATAAAGCTAATGTAGTAGAAGGCTCACCTCAGTTGTTTGTATCCTGACTGAGGTGAGTAATCACAATGTTTCTATTTATATGGAACTAATTACTGTCTAAAGCATCTGAAACCAATCTGTGTGCTTTCAGAACTACAAATCATGCAAACTACAACTTGTTTTGAGTTAAAAGAACAAGAAAAATGAAAGGAAAATTTCTGAAACTCCATTCAAAGCTCCAGGAACTTGTCCTAAATGAAATGGAAGCATTCAGGCTTCGGTTGTGGAGTGGTGACAATAGGGGTGCATAGAAATGGTTTTCCAATCACTATACTGGTTTTTGGTAGTGTTTCGGAGTCATGTGGTTGCCGATTGATGGCTATGTCAGCCTGTTCGTGTCTGAACACATGCATATGTTTGTTCGTAATAAGAAAAGAAATAGAGATTTTGTTGTATTTATTTTATATTTTATTTGTGTTTTATTGAAGTTTTGGTTGACTTGCTTCAACACAAGTTTTGAATGCTTGTGTAGTAATCTAAGTGAAAATATATTGAGATGCAGGGAATGTGCTGATGCAGATGCAAAGTGTCAGCACTTAAAGTTCACATACTGTAATGTGAGCTTTGTGGGTAGAGATAACGGTTCAACTTAACAAAATTGAGATAACTTTTGGGTTGGATAACCGCCTTAAAATGAAAGCAAACGGCCAGTGACAATTCGCTAACAGTAAAGCAGTTGTGGAGATATAAAGCCGAGATTCAAAATGTAGGAGACTTTGTGGAGATTTACTGCCTTAGATTATAGCAAGAACTACAAGTGTATTTATGCGAAACAGTAGCTATAGTGAGTCTCTTGTGGATGAATGGAAATTATCAGGGTTGTGGAGCGGTTCTGGGGTTGGAATCTACATGAGGGATAAAATGCACAAAATTGTAACTAATTACTATCTAAAGCACTTGAAACCGATCTGTGTGCTATCAGAACTACAAATCATGCATACTACAATTTTTCTTCAGTCGAAAGAACAAGAAAAAAAACAATATGAAAACTTCTGAAACTCCTTCTGAAGCTTTGGGCACTTGTTCTAAATGAAATAGAAGCATTTGGGCTTTGGTCGTGGATCGGTGATGATAGGGGTAAATAGAAATAGTTACTCAATTGCTGGATTAACTTTTGGAAGTGTTTTGGAGTCATGTGGTTGCCGATCGTTGGCTATATGAGCCCATTCGTGTCCGAATACATGTTTGTGCATGTTTGTGCTCAATCAAGCTCGGGGTTGCTTGGCTGGTGGAATCTAAAAATATAAACAAAATTATTTCTAAGGCTGGAAGCCTTGATTTGAATTGAAGTCCTGTTTTTTATGATTGTTTTATTTTTTATTCTGTTCTGAGGCAGCTCTGCTGATCCATCAGTGTGATTATGTAACCTGATGTTCGCAGGGTAGATAATAATAATAACAGTTCATGCTCAAATGCACTTGGGGTTGCTTGGCCGGTTGAATCTAAAAATATGAACAAAGGTTTTCTAAGGCTGAAAGCCTTGAATTAAGCTTGGTGTTGTTTTTATAGTTGTTTTCCTTTTCTATTCTCTGCTAGGTGGCTCTGCTGATCGATCAGAGTGATTATGTAATCTGATGCTTGCAAGATAAATGATAATAACAAGGTCCGGTCTACATTTTTGGTGCCATTACTAGATTTTTATACCATGGTACCTGCAAGGAGTTGAACATTCTGAATGTTTTGATTTTGCTTTTACTTCTATGATCGTCAAGAAGCCCTGTGGGCACTAGTTGGTCAAGGGCTTTGAACTCCGACCACCACTGTCAAACAAGCACATTCTTTGATCTTAGCTCTTTACCTTTCTCAATAGTACACAAGGACAACCTTCTTAGATTCACCTCTCATCCTTCCCAGGCCCTACCAATGTTGAACAATGCGTCAACCAGCATGCCAAGGGCCGGAACACACCGCAGCCAACGACAACTGCAGCCATGGTGCAAACATGGTTGGTGTTATTTTACTATCTATCTACTGCGTGAACATTACATTACGTAATCTACTGATGCATCAGTAGCGTCACACACAATAAAAACACAAAAACAGTATAAAAACATTATTAACGTCAACTCAAAGCTTCAGGCTTCAGAGTATATTTTGTTTACATCTTCAGGTTCACTTGGCCAACGATTCCCAAGTGCCAGAATCTGAATAACAGTGGTAGATGTTGTGAATAGATGTTGGATTAGTAAAAGTGTTTGGAAACATTCCTAATAGTAATAGAGTGGTTTTGGAAAGCGAATAGAAATCCTACAGTAAAAGCGAATGAAGTGCATAGTTCCGAAGAGACAGAGATTCTGAAAGGATTCTATCTCGTGAATCAAATGAACTTTGCAGTTCATGTTGATCACAGCCAATGATCTTACATTCTTTGAAGTAGATTTAACTAATAAAGGTAGAAGTGGAGTGCTTACTCAGAAAATATGAAGTTGTTGTTGAAGGTGAGTTGGAGATGAGTTGACAAGTGTGAGTAGAAGAATCAAGTTGACATACAATAATTGAACTAGGGAATATACATGCGAATGTGCTAGCTATATACTGAACCATTCAGAAGAAAGAGCAAATGGGAATGAGTCCGTGATGGTTAGAAAGTAGCCAAGGTATATGTATACTAATTAAAGGCCATAGGAAACAAAGAACAAGGGTGGTAGGAAAATTGTGAATGAAGAAAAAGATTAACGAACCCACAATAACTCTTGAAACATGTTTCCGAATCGCATGGCTCTTCAGGTAGAACTAACCATCCCTAAATCCTTCGGAGGGTGATCCTGAGGGTCTAGAACATTCATATCATAGAGTATGATGATATGGAATGTCAACGCAAGCTTTCACACAATAGAAATGACTCAATCAATGAGTTCATTGGAAAAGATGGGGATAGTGATGGGGATAGTCAGGGTGCTTCTCTTCCAGAAAAGATTATGATCGGACCTGATTATTGATTGTTTCACTAAACACTTCATGGAGTGATTCCTGAACTGGATTGGGTGACCGGATCTTGAGGCAAGGGTGATTCGGAATTTGGAAGGCCCATTCGGAAGGATTGATTCAGAAGGACAATGAGGTGTCCATATTGTGATCGTGACACCAAGGTTATGCAGGGATGAACGTGCGCATATACGTGTTTCAGACACGAACGGGCTCCAATAGCCCCACGTGGCTCTGAAACACTCCTAATCATTCATACGATAATTCAACTTCTATTCCTGACCACCCCTATTGTCACTGATCCCCGAACGAAGCCAATCGCTTCAATTTCATTTAATCAAGCACCTGAGAGCTTCGAAATGAAGTCTCAGCTTTCCCTGGAGTCTTTCCTTGTTCTTTTCTTTTGAATATATTTCCTAATTACATGATCTATAATTCCCATATCACCTGGATTGGTTTCAAGTGTTTCAGACAGCAATTAGTACATTTTTGTGCATTCTTCCCCTCATGTAGACTGCAACCCAGAATTGCTCCATCACCCCTTTCCTTTTCTTGGAAACACAAAGGACAATTATTAGCTAGGTTTTCCTATAAGTACGCTTGTAGTTCTCATCAAAATCTAAGGCAGTATAACCTCCACAAGTCAGACATATTCTCCATCTCTTTGCTTGATATCTCTACAACTCTTGCTTTGTTAACAAATCATCACCAGCCGTTCATCATCATTTCAAGTGATACATTTGGCTCAACAGGTATCTCAAAACCGATAAGTTTGCGCTATCTACTTATCTACAAGTCCGCGTCACTGTACGCGAACTTTAAGCGCTGACACTTTGCTTCCGCATCAGCGTATCCCGCGCTAGAATACATATCTCGCTTAGATTATCTCATAGGCGCTTAAATATCGCCTCAAGCAAACTTGAACAAAAGCTCAAAAACAAATCAAATAAAATCAAAATAAATAAATAAATTCTATTTCTTTTCTCATTAGTTGGACAACCAGGGGCAGATACAGGAGCAGCAGAAATCTCATCTAGAGACAGAGCAGGCGAATAGAGCAGAACATGCAGGGAAAAAGAGACAGATGACGGGCAGGCCGGGAGCAGCGGCGGACCCAGACACGCTTACACACGAAGACATAATGATCCCCTCAGGACAAGCGATCGCACGATACTAATAGTCTCGGGGCGCGCCCTGGACAACCGAAGCGATGTCCATCGCGATATTCCAAATCACAAAGGAGTCCCGCGACAAGCAGTCAACGCGCTGCGATCCATCGCCGTCCTGCTAGAAAGGGAATAGGACGATACTAGAAGAGAGAAATACCAAATAGGGTGAAGGAGAGCCTAGCAGAGGAGGAGAAGGCGCTCATCAAAAAAAAAAAAAAACAGGGG
>QMFG01000931.1:7620-19863 GCA_003314545.1 Ramaria sp. MG151 | reverse complement strand
AATATATAATATAAAAACACAGAGAACTATATTTCTTACACTTTCAATATAAAATATATCCAAGGTAGAGGTGCCAGATAATATCTGCACAGTAGTGTGAAATAACTGTTATGACTTAGGAAAGGCGATGCGGGAGACAGACAGGATCACAAAATACTATTTGTGCTATATTATGAAGGTTTTGACCTGTAGTAATGACCTTTTGGGGGCATCATTACCATGTGGCTGCCATGTAATGCTGAGGACATAAGAATATTTTCCCATCAGGAGACTATGAAGAAACCTTGCAACTGTGGTTGAATTGTATCATGGGATTATTTGAGAATGTATCTCAAGTTTTTCCAATGTTTTCTTTGAGGCTGTGGTGTTTGATCATAGTTTTCTCTAGAAATCCATGGAAAACTGTGGGCAAACCTCAGAAAAACATTAGGTCTGTATGAAATTCTCCAGTTCAAAATCGTATAGACTAGGGGCATAGGAAATGTTTACCATAGGAAAATCCTGAGGAAAACCCCAAAAAGTTGGTTGATTATGTGTGTATTTCAACCAACTCTTTGCAGTTCCCCAGGATTTTCCCCATGAGAAAACCTTCTCATGCCCCCAGTGAAAGGAATATTGTGCCACTCTATAAGTTTTTCTTTAGAGTTTCCTTTTGTCACCAGTGTAGGTGCTTTCAAGCCCTCATAGCAAAATTTTGGTCCAGGAGACCTAAGCAACAACATAAAGATAGAAATCTAACAGTCATAACCATTTTTTGTCTTCATGCTAACTATATAAGTGTAAAAAAAGTTCAAACTGAAAGCAAAACAAGCTGGTATCACCAATTATTACTAGTTCATGGACCATTAAGAAGTTTTCAGTTTCCAGCTTTTCTTATGTTGCAATGTAAGAGAAATTTTATGAACCTTCGTTGAGGTGCGGCTTCAACAAGTATTTTATTTACATTGTTGAACGCTATTTCCCAAGGCCCGCACGTGCTCTTTCTACTCGACGTACCTACTGTTGAACATGAACCACGGAAAATCAGAGCCACGTTGCAAATCACGTTATCTTTGCAAACTTCTGGCAGGTTTCTCAAAGGCCACAGGACGATCAAACTTGCTCCGCTCTATCGAAGGCGGTGATATGATATCGATCCAGGTGAGCCAATTCAGGCAGCACTAGCTTGCGGAATCCATGTGAAAATCCAGCTTGGGACTGATGACTGCTGTTGTCTCCGATACAGCCAAATGTGCGGCTATCTATACTTCGAAACTACCATTTTAGCCTTGTTGAGCTATATCCTGAAGGTTATAGAAGGCTCGTTTGTCACAATCAAGGCTTATAATCAGAAATGGGGAGTGGCTATCGATTACTTGGAAGCTATAAATAGGGAACCCCCGTGGTCCTCTCCAATGAACCTGGGCGAAAGATTTAAGTTGTACCCTGAATCTGTCAGTGTGTTACTCTTTTTGACGCGTCACACACGCATAATACCCTTCTTGGACTATCAGAGGCCCCAAAGTTTGCATAATGTGAAAATTGACAATAATCATGACCGTAACATCCACTATGGTGCTCCACAAAATTGGTCTTAATCCTGTATCACTGCATTGCGCAAATCCCCCATCCTTAAAAATGCGTCAATCAATGACGGAACAATGAACGGGTGTTCGCATTCCCTCCGTATGTCTTCGATCTTCGCCTCCAAGTCGATATTCTTGACTTTGCGCATCTCCGACTCTGTCCGTATCTCTCTCACCAGTCGCCTCATTTCTTGCAGTTCATTTTCCAAGCTTTCTATGCGGCTTCTAGCTTCCTCTCGCTCCTGTTTGTTGATAGATGTCTCAAGCTCTGCTTGTCGACGTTTCCCATGCTGGAATAAACGTCGTAGATTTGTTTCCCACCCACGAGGGTGTCTCTCGTACGTGTCCACGAGTAACAGCCGTGTTCCTTTTGGATATCCGTTTTGTTCCTGAGATCCTGTGGACTCTCCGGGAGATGTGGAGCGATTTAGGCCTGAGCGTCGAGGATCCCGCGTCTGCGTTAATGGGTCCTCAGGTAGATAGTCTCCTATGTCGGCACTTTGGGGGAGCTCGCTTTGATCAAGAGGTAACATCCGCAACATCACAGTGTCACTGGGTGTGTCTTGTTCTCTGCTCGTGCCTTTTACTTGTACGTGACTCTGCGGTTGTTCCAGCGGTCCTACATGCATGCCATTGCCGGTCGTGGATAGTCGTTCCTGGAGTCTTATAAATGCAACCGGCATGTCCTGAAAGCTGGTGACGGATGGTGACGGTGTAGAATCCGTCTCGGATGAGCTCGTAATACTGAGGGGAAGATCTGAGTCCGTTTTTTTCCTTTTCTCCACAATATCCGTATCGCTGTCGTTGTTTGCGATCGGCCTTTTTAAGCTGGGGCACACCGGCTTACGTGGGTGTCTGGATGTTGTCATGGTGAGTTATATCTCACCTCAGACAGACGAAACGACATACCTGGCCAATCGCCATATGCGTTTGCTGAAACAGGAGGACTCAGTAACCGTGGACATCCTGAAGCGATCAGGCATACATCCCACAGTGATCTTTCAAGCCTGTTATGGCCCTGTCCTGGGATATTTCATAAAGTCTGAGACGTTTGAGTTCCTGCAAAGATGGGGAAGAAATCAGGATTCGATAGAAGATGTTGGAACATATTCGTCAGACGCACAAAGGGTACACACGCCAGATGGACCTCGACCCAGTCACCAATACTATCATAAATGTCTGCTGGAGATGGTCTAGAGAGCCCAAGATATCCAAAATCCAGGATGATTTTGCTGGGCAAACTGCTGTTCCTGTGCATTGCGGGGTCTTTGTATTCAACGGCTATCGTTACTGGTATTGAAGGAAAGCGTGACTGCGGGAAGCTAGGATTATAATCTTTGGACATGGATAGCAACGTGGAATGGGGTTTGGAATTCGACGACTTGCCTGGATTTATACCACACCATGATCACTTGGGTCCTTGATCTGGATAGTGTGTCTAGTAATCTTCCTCAAGCAGGTTTCAATTTTCTTACATAAGTTAAAGCAAGACGTGCCTACCTCATTGAATACACGCACTTGGTGGCTGTATCTGTACCTATCTCCTTATAGTACTACGGACACAGAACTAGGAATGAATTAAACTTACATAAGGTACTTATTATTTATTTATTTTAATAAAAAAAGAGGAGTTTTCTCAAATCCAAGCACAGACTTGGACGAACAAATATCTCTTATTTCTCTACCTCACCTTGCTGCATCCCAATCAAACATACTCAGTTACGCTTGGCCTTGACCATTATATGAGACATTCAGCTTTCTTATTATACCCGAGGGCAAGAGTGCTCGCTTAGTCTCGTTCTTGATACTCTAGGCTTCCCTTTCCAGACGTTGGTCCGCTATCTTCTGTCTCTTCCGAGTACTCACACATTTATCCTGAAAAATATGAACCTGCGACTTTGTTCTTTAGTACACGCGTCACGGGTGGCTGACTTCATGGCTGGACCGTCCCATACTTTGGTTCTTCACCCGAGCGGCTGAGCATGCGACCAGAGAGATCCAAATACGAAAAATCCTGGTCTCGGAATTTTCACAAATGATGAGACATGTCCCACCCGTAGTCCCTTAGTCACAATCAAACTTGCCTATAAACGTGTCTGCTATCTAACTGTGGCTGGCTATGATCGAAAACACCAGCCGCGGAGGAAGGAACTTCAGGCCTATTGGGGTCTTATGAGGCTAGCACTTCATGTCTTTTTTAAGAAGGTCTGAAGCATGAGACTCACTTCTTTTTCACACTCTTACTAGACAAATAGCATGTCCTCAAACCCAATGGCATCTATTCCAGTCCCTGTGATATTCTTCTATAACGGCGAGTTACATGATATAACAATCCCTGGAGAAACCATCGAAGAGAAGGTTGTAAGAGATGCAGTTCTCCTTCGTCTGCCAATGCCGGCAGTTCGCACCATTCTTCCGCACAATTCCCCGGGAAACGCTAGGATACAATTAGAACTCAAATGTACATCCACAGTACGTATAACCCTACTCTCGTCATGGTACATGCAACTGAATTCTTCCTTGCTTTAGCAAATATTGGTTGTGAAACGTCTTATCAACCGGGACCCAAAATCTTTTTCTGTCCTCGAATTTTGTGGAATGTATGTATAGTTCTTTTCCTTGAACGTCGGTTAAATGGATTAAAGATGCTTTAAGTGACAAAATCACTTGTAGCTTGCCATCACTTGCGTCCACTTCTTCACCTGAAACATCTCTCCATGCCATATCCCCACTACCAGCTGTTATGAATAACCCTGAAACGACGCAAGTACAAACTTCAGACCTTCGATCGGGTAAACGTCCCTTGAGCCCTGCAACTTCTAGCTCTTCTGCCAAGCGATTGAGAACGCTCGGTGGTAGCGGTGCCCCGGTCAAGGCTTTTCATGCAACCACTCCATCTATATCACCGTGGTATGGTGGTTTAACTCAGCCTCCGATACCTCCTAGTTTTATCTCTCCTCCCGTCATGTCTATGTCTCATGATCCCGCCCCTTCGTTAGCAACATCTTTCGGCATGGTATCCTTGTTTCCAACCGTTACAAGAAGTGGTACTGCAGCCCAGACAATATCTGACACTCGACTGGGTAAGTGTCCGATAATCCCTAGGATTTGTAGCCCACCTGTCAGAGGAGTGGAAATGCTTGACGGTGGAAGTACACTGGTCATTGCTTCGCAGGAGGCTCCGTCACACATGTCGCCGAAGACTGGTGCTTCATTTGGACAAGCTAAACCCGAGTCGGCCATGCGTTTTGGTTTTCCCGCTCCTCTTATCATGTCTTATGATCCTGCTCCTCCCTCGGGAACGTCTCTCAACGTCGTATCCCCGCTTCCAACTGCTACGAACTGTAGTCCTGCCGCGCAGGGAATCTCTGACCTTCGGTTGAGAAAACGTCCAATAAGCACTACAAGTTTTAGCCCATCTTTCAAGCGGATGAGATTGCTTGACGGTAGCAGCAAACCGGTCATGGCGCCGCAGGTGGCACCTCCACCTACATCAACGAGGAACGATGTGTCCTTTGCAGGATCTAAACCCAAGTCTTCAACGACAATACGGACTGGTCTTGTCCCCTCCCCTGTGTTGCCTCCTGTTCTGGTGATCCCGTCCCCCCGTCTCAACGATGCCCAACTCAGGAGTATTCTCGCTAATACGCGTAATGCTGCTAAGGACTTCAGTAATGGCATGGCTTCACTAATGTCTAATTCACAGGCTCCCGGGTTCTGGAAACCTAGGCGCCTGACATCAAAGCCTATTGAAAGTGCTGCCATGATGTCTAGCGTTTGTTCTGTAACCGGTGGTGGTGCCGTGCAGCACAAGAATAACGTACCTATAAGACGGGTTGCACGGCGAGCGTTAGCGGTGAAGACGGGATCATATAATAATGTCAACCACACTGTGTCTGTGCGGCTTGCTCGATCTTCACACCGGGTGGTCAAGGCACAACCTTCTTATGCTCCTGCTAGTCAAATCCGTTGTCAAGTGCCATCAAGCCAAGCAAGCACCTCAAAGAAAGGTTTTGAAGAGCCATCGAGTCACGCTCAGGGTTCTCCACCTCAGGCTTCATACACTCATGCTCCTTCTGCTCAACATGGTAGAACGACTACCCCCCTCTTCCTACCTGACCCTGAATCATCTCTAGCAGCGGCACAGCCAGAAGACAGGATATCTCATCTTGTGAATGTTCCGACTCGAGCTCTATCCGCAACATCAGTCGCCAACACACCGCCTGTGAGCGCTGCTGCCGCATCATTGCCGGAGTCCCATGGCACTTCCGCTATTCCTCGGAATCCAGAGTTATTGTTTAGTATGGTGCCTACCTACACCAGGCTACCCGATGCCGCTGGTTGTCCTATCATCAGCCAGAATAGAAGCAAAGCCGAGGCAGCTACACTCATGCATCACGGTCTCGAGACGTTAATGAGAAAGGTCCAGGACACTGATTTGAACCAGGTGGCAAAAAGCATTGAGGTTCTGACTGCAACGCTTCGAGACGTTTTGATGAGTAGCGAGGATCAGCTGGGCTCAGACATCGAGTCACAGGTGGCAGTCAAATCATGCGACGCTCGATGGGATTCCGAACGGCTTGCATTGCACACCAAACTCAAGAACGAGTGCGTTGCGTTAAAGGCTCAATTGCGGTCCCCGAACGAGGCGAGACGACGTGTCATCGAAAGCGCTGTGCATGAATCATCTGGTGCTGAGCTTTCATTGGTTCAAGACTCCCTCGCCCTTGCAGCTTCTGCTTCACACTCTGTCGTTATGTTTCGCATATTAACAATGAAGCTGCTGGGGAAGCAACTCAGGACGAAGCGTCGAAATGAGGTCAGCACTCTCGAGAAATGGTATTGCGACATGAATGAGAGGCTCTCTGCATGCTCTCAAGACCTTGCTTTTGCCATCTCTGACTTGGAACAGGAGCGAGCTTCTGTTGAAGCCTTGCGACAGACCGTCGCCGTGGAGCAGTCAATGCGCCAGACTGCAAAAGAAGTGTTAAAGGCTGTGGAACGTACAAGGCACCCTCCGTGGTACCTATAATCCTGGTCATATTCGTCAGTCGAACATGCAGTAGAATGAGAACAGAAAGTAATTGCGCAGCAATGTGTCAGGCATGTGTGCCATGGTGGTTTTGAAATCCTGACTAGCACGGTTTATTCACCTCCTAAAATACGTGTGACATGCGACTTGCATAAAAATGCTGGAAGAGTGTATTCGTTCCTTTGAGTCAAATGCAATACACAGATACTTGTCAACGCTGCAGATCTCCCCGCCGACATTCTCTACAACTTCCTGCTTCCCATTCCATTATTTGAGCTCGCCATGCTGTCTCAGATCGCTACGATGGGAACCGACGGGTCCTACTGGCTATGCGGTGAAAACATGTCAAAGAAACATTGAGGAGAAGCCAAGAGTTAGAAGTCGATAACATCGTACCTAGTAATTCACTGAAATAAGATAGTCAGCTAAGTTTTCAACAATAGGAGTCGCTTCAGCAGCTTGAATGGGTGCAGTGTATTCAGCAACAAGGACAGCTTGTTTGGTCTTCACAAGCAAACAGCCATCACCCTGCGAATCAAGCATACGATCAAGGACAAGAGAACGAAAGTCTCAGTAGACAAGCAAGGTGATTGTGGTGTGACATACACCCCTCTTCCCGTAGACTGATCGATCTCCAGTCTGAATAGTAAAAAACTTCTGCCCGGCCAGACGAATACCGTTTGCTTGTGTCGCATCAGGATTGGAAAACGCGGCTATGGCAGCTGCTTGTTCCTGAATTGAGAGCTGTAAACGGCAGAGAACGAAAGGAGTGTATGGTCATTGAGGTCATCCAAATTGATAAAGGCAAAGCACACGCGCGCGGTCAGCCAAGGTATACTGGGTCTGGGCGTAAATGAGGAAGGACCACACGCACCGTGTAACCCGCGCTCGCAGCCCAGACACCACCACCAAGGCCAAGGATGGCAGCTCTAGCGATCTTGCTAGTGCCGAGAAGGTTTGTGTCAACATATACTACATCAAGCAATCGATTTTCAAGACTTAATAATGATGAAAAATGCCCTTACCTTGCCAGGACATTATTGTTGGTTGTAAGGGTCGGAAGTATCTACTGGTTATGGTGGAAAAGCTAGAATCGGCGATCGCCGGGATAAGAGCACTATTGGCGCCGCTACAACAACACAGACCAGCGTCACACTTAATCTCGTGCTGTGAAAAGAGAGAAGAATTCAAGTTGCTGATCAAGTTGCTGGAAATTTCCTCTTGAAAAAATGAGTGGGATATTCCATTGGCGGTTTGGGATGGCGGTTTGGGATGACTGACCAATGAGGTTTTGTTCCTTGTCAGCCATGACGTCACACGAGAAACGCCATACTTGACATCCATGGCTATAAGGAACAGCCCATAAGAGAAATTCAGTGATAAGAAAGACTATGTATTTAGCTACAAAAAGAAACCAGACATACTGGGGTAAGAAACAAGGGGCAATGAAATTACATTACAATTGTATTACAAAGTTAGTTCGATGAGTATACCCCATCCTCACCAATTATCAGCCCAATTTCAAAGAACAATGGCAAGTCAAATAAACCTACAATCTCTTCCTTCCATGTAAACCCACTCTTTCAACCCATCATCTGAGGTTTCTACCCTGGTATGACCAAGTTCTGAACAGAGATAGATAAGCTATAAAAACATCTAGAGTATCTTTGCCTGGTATGTGCCATAAACTAACACTACAAGGCTATCAGCTACCGAGACAGTCACTATTTTTTTCATGTTTATTTCTAGTACAATGTCAAAGGCAATAAGTTCCCACAATAACATGTTCTGGGCCAAAAGACCGCTATGCCAGGTTACTCCCACAGTCTGTGGGCACCATTGAAATGGTATGTAACACAAATTGACTCAAAATAGAGTGTAGTTGATCATTTTCAAATATGTACAGTATTTTAACTTCTACTAGCAAGTTGGCATTTCTAATGTAGGAAGTCATTCCCTTACCCTTTTGTAGTACTAGACTATTGAGAGAATGAGAAGAAAAAAGGATGAACACAAATATTGAGAGGAAAGAGTGCCACCTTACCATTTCATTTATTATTTTCTTTCACCTTTTTCAGGCATCTTTGGACCCCAGCCCTTGTTTCAAACTGTAAGGATTGAGCTTAAACCAATACACACATGCAGTCCAACAACATCATGCAGTGATCATGTTGAACACATCAATGGATTGTACCTACAAGTTCAGCCAAGGTGATGACATGAAGTCATCATACATGAGGGGACTACCACACCAAACAATTTCAAATGGAGCTGAATGACCTATGCATGACAAGTCAAGGTCCCAGACATTTACACACCCAGGGAAAAATCATAAAACAGGGGTCACAAAAGAACAAATCATTTATAAGTCTACTTTCTCATGTGTATAAATCTGAAACTTCTCATAGAAAAATGTATCACTTTGACTTCATGTAACAAGCCCAGCATGAGTCATTTATTAAGTCCAGTCCTAAACAGACCTTGAGTTCAAGGACACTATTCTATATTTTCAACTACTATATCATACATCATTGCTCATCCCAAGTGCCCTTCCATGCAAGGCAATACAGTTCATGACACATCAACACTGACAAACCAATGGGTTGCACCCCCAAAATAAATAATAATCCCTCTTAATTCTTAATATAGACACCATGCTACCAGCTGCAATATAACCAGCTATTGTGTCCCCAAGCAGCATAAATATTGTTCTACAAGCTTTCCAGTTCTCCTCTCTTGTTGAAGCTTTTTCAGACTTCAACCCTACTAAACTTTGGACCCAGTACAAAAATGTCACACAAACATCATTACTCCAGATTTAGCTAGACATTCCTTTCTCACATACCCATACATCCAAACTCTTTCAAAGCCAGTTTCCAGCCAGATTATGGAGCACCATGGAATGTCTCTGAATGGGTTTACAAGCTCAGGTTCATTCCCATATTCTATTTCTATTATAATATTTGGTTATCAGGTTACAGAAAACTTTTCTCTTACATTTGTTGGACTTGAAACACATTCTAGTCTTACCCTGCTCCCTGAACCTGAACCTTGACCCTACTAGTATATAAACCCATAAATTACCTGTATAGTTCTTCAGTTCTGATATTAACTTAATATACACCTACTGAACTCCTTTGTCCTCTCTCTCTACTTGTTACACTCTATGACAAGCTTCCTAGCTCTCTCCTGATTGCTGGTCTCTTAAAATCTTCTGAAATACCAGGAGAGAATGCTAAGTTGGCACAACAACAAAGTTGAAGCTAAGTCCTTCTGATCCACTTGGAAGTCCACCAGAACCTCTGGAACCTGTATTTCATTAAGTAACCCACTCCAGAATTATTATCAGTCATGTCCCCTGTCCTTGGTAGAACCTAGCATTTAACAAACTCCTGTACTATTCACTAGTTTAAATCTTGACTAATTTCCTACTTAGTTCTCTCTCTCTAAGCCCTTACAATGTTCTAAACCCTGGAATCCCTGAAACACAGAAGTTAGAGACAGGACAATCGGGAGGGTGCAACACATAAGTTGAGGTCACTGACTCTGAACCCTCATCAAATGGCTAAAACTCGAGCCATTCTTAGCATTTCATCTAGTAGAAATCTGACACTTAACAGCAGAACATGCCACAGACCACATTGTGTTAAAATATATGAAAGACTGAAATACTCAGTCTCTTGGAAAAGAGCTCAAATTAAAGGAGCTAACTACCTGTAGTTAACAATTGTTTGAAATATAGAAATGAGTTTGGACTTGTACCTCAGTCTCTTGGAAAGGAGCTGAGGCCACAGAGTCACATGACTGCAAAATATAGTGGTAAATTCAAACTCCTACCAAAGACAGATATTCAGGCTGAATATCAAATCCTTAACACATTGTAACAAACTATTGTATCTCTAATCAATATTCACCCCACCTCCACATCCACCTCTCCTATGACCATTGTAAGGGAAAGCTGAAATGACTATAGACTTGATAATTTGTTAGTGAGAGATCCAAGTGCTATATCAGCAAGCATCATACTCTACTATAGAAAGAAGTACACTAGATGAGGGGGGTCTGAAGAGAAAAGACCAAGGACTCCTTGTTATATAAACCTACTTATGTGGGTACTGTATAGCTGACATAAGTCACCAGGACATAGACTAACTCTTGTTAGAGCTCATCCCAAGTCTAACATTACCAAAATTTGAACCTTGGTGCCAAGCATTACATATACCTTAGTCTTTGGACCTAGTACCAAGCAATAGTCTATTTCTATTTCTGTCCTTTGATTACCCATTCCTTTATTGGTTCCACAGTCATCCATCCCATGATCTCCAACCCCATTTGTGTATTCTAGAAATTAGTTCTGACATTGACTAAGATCAGATAATGAGTACACACTCATTGTCTCATAGGCTCTGCTCAATCCTTAAGGCTTTGCCCAAACCCCAGGCATCTCAGGCCCTCCAAATATAGGGACAAGATACTGAGCTGGTGTAACATGTAAGTTGAAGTCCAGTTCTATCTGATCTGAATTGCTAAACCTTGGCCTCACTCAGCATTAGACCTTTGACCCTCGACCCTAGCAATAAGTTCTCCAGCAGTAGTTCAATCCTTGATAATTTTAGACTACCTGTGAAAAACTTCTCCACTACAAAATATTATATAAATGTTCTGAATTTGTAAACCTCCAAAACCAAATTGTCAACTAATACTCAGGACTGGAATGCACACTGTTAGATACTTTGTATATTCCAGCTTGGCTTACACAGAAGGGAATTCTAGTTTTCTGACTTTGACTTTGAATTTACTTTTAGACAATTTATAATTCCCCTTGTGTGAGCCAAGCTGAAATATATAAAGTATGTATCTAACATGTGTGTTCCAACCCAGATTGTCGGTTGATGGTTTGATGTAGTTTGGAGATTCACAAATTTGGAATATTTATGTAACAAATTTTCATAGGTAGCTCAGAATAAGAAATTTGGCTCATTTCCCAGTCAAGTGCTACTCACAAGTGTAGAAAATAGAGGAGGAGGGTTGCAGTAGGGGGAATAGGACAAAGAAGGGGGTAGGAGAAGCAAGATGAAGGATCTAATCAGAAGGGAGAAAACAACAAGGGAAGGCAATGAAGAATGAACAAAATGGGTCATAGGATAGCCTGCATGGAGGAATGTCATAAGGGCATGCCCAAAGTAGAGTGTCTGGCCATATGACAGGGCTAAATGTCTCTCTTGTTCACAACACCTTGATTGCAATTACAAGGGTAAAATATGAAAACATGTTGAATGTAGCAGATATGACAAGTCAGTCAGGAGCAACAATAAACTCCTTCTATACACCAAAAACAAGGAAGGAGGAGGCGAAAGTTGGTCACGGTCCGTGCCAAGTCCGAATGTGTAATAAAAACACAACAAAAATCCTTTGATGCGAGTGTGTGCTGATGATGATGTCGAACAATGGACCGTGAAATTCGAAGAAAACAAGAAAGAAAGAAAAAGGTTAAAAAGGGGGGCGAGGATTGGGGTTGTAGCGGCCCAGCTGCCATTCCCCTAGGCGGGCTAGAGTTGTGCGAGGGTAGCGAGTGATGGTCATTTGGTAGTTGCGAGCAGACTAGAAAGTGTAACGAAAGCAATCACGTTAGTTCGTCAGCACTCT
>QMFG01000925.1:0-42944 GCA_003314545.1 Ramaria sp. MG151 | reverse complement strand
AGGGGATGTCCTTGATAACATCACTATTACAAGGCCGTGCCTTTTTTATGTATTAGCAGTCTCAGGATCTGTGCGCATTAGTTTGAACGCTAGTTCTACGAGTCCTTGGCAGTTATTTATTTTTCTCAGAGTGTCATTCTGAGAACTCATTTATGCACGATGCGCAATTTCAATTTGATGCTTGGCAAGCCGACACGCCGTGAATATCTCAAGCCAAGGCAAGCCCAAGATAAACCCACCCCAGTCTTTCTCATGATATTCACATGTCATTTTGATAATTCCTGGCTAACTTTGGTAAGGCGACACCGTATAAGACAGGTGCGCTACTCGGAAGGATGATGCGCACCAAGACAGAAGCGAACCTCAACCAGGGTTAAAGCAAGCGTACAAATCTATTCCCGCAGAATGTACACCAGGGAGAGGCTTCTAATAACTCCTCCACAAACCAAGTATTAGCTGCAGGTGGTAGCCATGCGAAACAATCGGACTCAGAGGAAGACCTCTGCGACCGAGGCAAGAGCGCCTTTCTACAACAACCTACGCAAGTCCGCACCAGCGGTGTCGCGAGGATAAACGAGGTGATAGAACATCGTGCTGGAGAGGAGATATTAGTGGGGGAAGCGGAACTGAAACCAAAGGAACATACCCCAGTAGTGACCGTTCGCACAAACAGCGTTGTCCCCAATACTCAGAGGTACGGCTGTACGACACGCAGGGCAGTGCTCTTGGATATCGTCATTTTCGGGAGATAGATCAGCAGGAATGCGCGCTCGAACGGCTAAATATGCCGCTTCTTGTTGCAGAAGAGATGACTTATGTAGACTGCACAGGATGACCCAGTAACGAAGGAAGATGGAGTCGTTTTCTATAACAGTATCAGTCAATGAAATATGTACGTCAGTACATTTATAGTCACCTTCAAGCTGATCAACAAATCTGTCTAGCTGATGGAGGACAGACCGTAAATGAAGACACGATAAGACAGCTGACAGCTCGGTAACTAGGTCTACGAAAGCCAAAGAAGTGTTGCCCCACACTTGCTAGAAGCGCGGGATCAATTATAATCCATAAGCTGGGAAAAAGCTCACAGAACAAAACATCGCAACCCCGAGCTTCAGGCGACAGGAACGAATATCGTTGTTCCGGAAGAGTGCCGTCCCTACACCATGGCGAAAATCAAGCCTAGAGAAAGGTATTCCTTCGTTGCTGGCATGCGGAGAATACAAAGATGCTTCTTTCCACGTTCTTGGTGACCCCAGTAATTCAAGTATGCGGTTTTGATGGGTTTCTATAAATTGCTTCTCGCGAAGATGCAAGAACGTGCCACGAAGGACGTGAGTCGGTGCTGTACTTACTATGTATATTACAGGTAAGCTGCCGGGTATGGTCATAGCAAAAAATGGCGTACGATCCGTCCCTTGAAGTAGCAGTGATCCAAGCAACTCCAGGATGAAGTTATCATCTTTCCAAAGTTGTGTGACAATAAACATGCTCGCGTGTTGAGCATCATGTTTGTAACTCAAATCATCCGGACAGCATTTTCTAGCAGTGTCCAATACCGCTCTTTAAGAACTTCAGAGTGTTTGGGACGTCGAGGAAACGCACTCGTGTAACCATCCAATAGTTCCAGCATTATCATAGTCGAAAACACCACTTGTTCGATTCGCGTCTGCAAAGCTAACCTTTCCCTCTGCATGAGTGAAAACGGTTCGTGCATATGCTGTTAGTTTTTCAGATCTCAGGTCTTGGTGGGATGTGTCTAAAGATGGAGAGGTGGAAACGCCGTGAATCATATAAATAGAGCCATCGAAAAGAGAGACCATAAGAGCATCGCGCTGCGCGTAGTACAGAATTCCGGATACAGCAGCAAAAGGGGTAGAGCTTGATGAAACCTGCTGCAATCCAAGAATTATCCTGCGGTGCCCGTCCCAGCCCAGTGGTAAATCAGATGGCATCCTTTGTAGGTGAACGACACCTGGTTTGGCGTAAACAAGAATTGGCTGAGGTGAACAGTTGAAAGATTATCTATGCCATGGCAAAGGTCACTTCTTGCTTACTGCATGCACCTTCGAATCGATCCATGTCATTGCCACCAAAGCACTACCATCGCAAGGACAGCATGATTGTCCACCATCTAAAATATTGAGGTCTAGCCGTGGACGAACTCCAATCTTAGGGGGATCACTTTCCCATGATAGCGACACCGATATAATAACGAGACCACCGTCAGCCATCCCACAAGCAAGGAATGCTCTGACTTAAAACTTCGTGGTTAGGATTATCCCTGTAAAGAAGGTAGAAACTGACAGCTGTTAAGAGCAATCTTTGCCCAGGAGGACCATGCTAAATGGGTTATCCAGTCCTCCGATACATGGATTGATGCAACTGTTTGTAACCCTTGGTCAACGTTTTCCCTATACCGATTCATTAATAAGCGTGTGAGTAATACTTTAGTAATAACTGACTGGGTGATCCTCGTAAAGATAACACGCCCAGCTCTATTGCCAAGTGCTAGTAGTGAGCCATCAATCCAGCGCTTGCCTTCGCCGATATCGGCTTGTCCTGACCAGCTAATGCCTAATGAAGATAGCCGATGAATCCATGTCAAACGTCGCTAAGACGTAATCTTACATTGGACTTGCGCGTCAAGGATTTGTTGCACCGCGGTCGGGAATGTCGTTCCGGAGTCCTTTATGGCTTGCGTGACGTCTTGGACCTGTGGTCTATACAATTAAGATATAGCTGCTTGGGAAAGGATACGGCCCGCCTTGAACCATTCTCCCGTTAGATAGTTTTTGGGCGGTGCCCACAATGACACCTCCAGGTTTGTATTTAAGGCCGCCATCAGACAACTGTTTGTCTGAACAAACGTTCCTGCTAAACACAACATTACTCACCAAGAGCCCTTGCTAAGATTGGTTGGCGATAATGTAATGGATTCCCAGGACATGTCGAGGGATCCCAGAGATACAGCACCCCATTCTGAACCATAAGATGGAATGGCAATTGCCAAGGTCAACTCTAAGACTCACCTTGACATTCAAAAGGCCAGTAATGGGCGGGTGCTTTCTCAAGTTCAATCATATTCCTGTACCAACCCAAGGTTTTGCCTCGCACACTCTTGTTGGTGGATGGGATGGAAGAGACACTTATGACAGAAGATACGTCAAATTTAACTCCAGTGTCAGGCGTCTGACAAGTTCTCCCATTAGTGGCAAGCGAAAGAGAAGCTCCCCATCATGCAATGCGTACAAGTATATAGATGGCGCCACGAGTGACGATAAATGCCTGTCCATCTTCAGACCATTGCAAGACACTTTGGGAAGGTCCGTTTGTTGTAACAGGCACAACTAAAGATGTGAAAATGCATATCTCAGCCATCTCTCAGACAATAGAGAATGAACTGAATGTGAAAGCAGCGTCGAAGAATGCTCGACCAATTGTCGCGATGAGGTCACGTGCTGTCACATGCGACATTTGGCCTTTGACATTCCCACACATCTTTTGCTCTTTTATGAAAGTATAATCTCATAACACTTAATTTTCTTCAGGATTTCGGAAGCTATGACTGTAGGTTCTATTTCGTTACCGCCGAGACTTACAACAACTGAGGCTGTTACCGGAAGGACTTGACATTCTGTTATCAACATATGTCAGAGAATGACCTTCAGACTTTGGATACTCTAGATACAACGGATTATATAGATGGCCATCTATCAGATGAAGGTATTCTTTTTAAAAATCAATCGTAGATGCTACGAAAGAGTCCACATCTCACACAGAACTCGAGATTCCCTTCCATATGGTTCCTCCAGATCCGGACGATGCTGATAGTAAGCGATCCAATTCCTGTAGCTACAGAAACGATGTCCTAATATAATGTCGAACGTGTGCGTTAGCCTTACCATCTCAAGTGCACCCGTCTTACCCTTACGGAAACCCAACAAATCTTAACCATCCAGCTGCACTCCCACACATAAACGGGGAACCTGGGCGTTCTCTATATGAGGATATGGGATATACAGGCGTGAACGCTGCCCTCAGATGGAAGGACCTTGGTCTTGAAATGTTGTTACCTGTGAACGAAGAGAAGGAGGAAGCTGAGAGGGCAGCCCTGGCTCGGAAGATGGCTAGTGGTGCTCTACAAAGTAACCATGCAGGAGCATCAGCTCCTGAGGATCAACCCAATGATGATGAAGATGATACAGACTCTGGTGAGGGGGGTGGTGGGGAGGATGACAATGATGATGATGAAGACGAAGATGAAGACGAAGAAGACGAGGAAGAAAATGAAAACGACCCTGGTCAGGATTCATTTGACAGCGGCATGACCGGGGATTTAGAGTAAAGGAATCCAAAACTCCCGCACGCAATGGCAATTTCTTTGATTCGAAGGTCACTGTCTGGGGATTTTACTCAAAACGTTGATATAACTATTCGACGTGACTTGTTGGCCCCAGGACTGGTTCATCACTCAAATATCTCGTAGGTCATGCAGATCTAAGTCAGGCCTCATTTCATGACGGGAATTTCTCCAATACACAACTTAGTCGCCTATAGGAGAACGACTCGGTATTGGACGGTAACCCAGGATATTTGGGGAGTAAGCATACCCAAGAAGGACGGAATGTGATTGCATTAACGGCATTGCATGCCGTGGGGTCCGTGGCGTAGTGGCAGATGCTTCTGCTGTGGGGGACAAGCGATGACAGGATTCTCAAGGTGGTGAACCAGAATCAAAGAAGGCGAAGGTAGTAATTCCGTTCACTGGTGGCGTGTTGTGGAGTTGCAATGAACTTAGATCAGCTGCCAAGGCGTAGTTGCTTCGAGCTATGGCCCGACCGCGAGAAGTTGTCATTGAAAGAGTTTTTCCGGTTAGCACAAGGACACTTCAGTTCCCGGGGCAGGCCTCACCGCGTTTCGCATTATTACAGTCTCATTTCTGGCAATGTCGACTGCATAATGTAATGGAACACCTTGGACCGCTACTGCACCCATGGGGTCTCAGTTCTGATTGGCTTGGGAAAAATGTTCTACGAGAAATTATAAGAGACTCATTATTGCCGAACACCATATCCACCAGAAAGGTCAAACCGAGTGTCGTTTTCCTGAGCTGGCATTGATTCCGAAGGTGGATTGTGGCGTCAGTTGTCGCTGGTTCGCGTTCTTTCACCGTTGATCAAAACTGTGGTCTCCCTCAGGGACCAGGAAGATACTCTAAAATAACAAGCGAAGGTGCGGTCTACAATCACAGCCATAGTGGCCCCAAACTGTGAAACTGATACAATTTTACCTTAGAGAAAGATTAGGTCTTAACCTCCATCCCAGAAAAGGGATACAACCAAATTCTAGGAAGGATTACTCTGATTAAGAAGGGTCCAAGATAAACATAAGCCAGAGAGGCCCTGTTCTGAGCGGTCACAAAAGCGTTGGAATAAAATTTGGCCAACGTTTAGCTCTGGAATAGCAGAATAGAAACCGTATCAGATGCACTGAGACGGTGGGAAAAAAGTACTCCACGTATTGGGGTAGATTGGTTTCGGAAAAGCTTAACCTCAGAATTTGCGAGGGAACTCACCAAGTCTAAAAACGCCTGAAAAAGGACCCTAAGGAGTATATACCAGCGAAAACTTTAACCTTTTCGCTCAAGATCCTAGGTGATAGTGCCAGTGATACGTACAATTAGGCAAAGAATGGTAAGGCCACCCAGATTTACCTTTGAAAAAGTTCGGTGACCTGGACACAGTGGGCAGCGATCTGATTTCGTTGTTGCAGGTATTGCCGACTTCGCATACCTGGGATAGATCGTTAAAAATAGTACCTATATGAACACCTCCAATCAGTAGGAGGAATGCATTACAGGCGATCCTCCCTACCTGTGATGGTGAGCTCACGTGTAGAATGAAACTGCACGTAGGGAGTCTCCCGTCACTTGATCATTAGAAGTGCATGAACTGTCTGGACGTTGATGTCTACTTACGAGAACAGTGTTTCCTATGCCAGTCTGGAATGGATATTAATAATCTACTTACCTTGTTGCCCCGAGACGGAACCGCCTCTAAAGATTTGGAGTGCGCCAAAGAGATATATATCTAACACAGTTGGAGAAAAATGGAGTTGCCTAGTGTATGTGAAAGCGGGATTAACATGTTAGGTTGAATGTAGAGAATCCAAGGGGTTGAAACCGCAATCACCTTGAATAAGAGTTGTGAGACTCGTCTTCAAGCGCCTGTCATATTTTCTCCAAAGTTACAAAACTCATCCGTGTGGTGGATGGGGTCGCTTTGTACTATGTGTATTGCTTTCGCATAAATGGGTGAGGTGAGGTCAAAAGGCTGTGGCAGCGAAGAAGAATATATCCAAGATGCTCTTCTTCACTTACAGTCTTTGGCCTGATCTAGGCTCTCATCGAACCTGTCGTAGTGACCTCTTTAGATTCGCATATGTATCACTCTCGCTAAGATAGCGAGGAAACTAGCAAAGAATGCCGAAAAGATTTATCGACGTGAACTGTCCGCAAACCCCATAATAGGGTGCGCTTGTTCTTCCAGTGATCGCCATAACGCTAGTGTGTTGCACAGCCAGATCATTCCCCACGATCTGATAGGGTAGTCCCATGTGATGTGGAATATTCTTTCTGGCACGTATAATATTTGATATGGTGTCACGGAAAGCCTCTAGTATAACGCGAGCAGAAGTATGACACTGCCTTCATTTGCCACATTTAAAACAACGGGGGGCCAGTCAGCATAGATGCCTGTGTATTCTGACATTTGAACCATTTTTCATGGTCTTCGGATATGATGCTAAAGAGAATCCAAGTTACTGTATCAACAAACACGGTAATATACTCACTGAACAGGCGGAAAGGCATGCCAGCCCAGTCAGAGACTTGGCATGTATTACCTAGATGAGAGGGCAGTAAATAAAACTTGGAGAGATGATAACAAATGATGTGTAGACTGACGAGATTCAGGATGGCTTCTGTGCAATTCGTTTGTCCGACGGAAATGCGAATATGTCGCGCAAGCCCTTTAAGCAGCGAGCAAGCTAAGCTACTACGATTGGACAAGATGGTCGATATTCCTTACTCCCACGTTGCGTCATTGATACGGTCCGTCACTGGGTATCGATGCCCAATTCTGAGTTGGTGGGTGGGAGTGTGGATAGCTCTATCGCTTGTTGCGCAGAAGGAATTGCACACAGACACGTCACACTTGCGACAAACTCCAGTTCCTGTGATTTTCGTGACGTAGGTAGTTTTCTCTACGGCCCAGTTGGGTCAAACCGACGAGTGTGTCGAGACAGGGTTTTTTTCCCTTACACCAGCCCATTCGCTGAAGTACTTTAGACAAGTCACCCATTCTGAGACTCGACGACATTAACAGAAGTTGTTCTGAGCAGCAGCGAGGAGATCCGTCCTGGGACAATTCGACAGCCGAGCCGAGGCGGGCCTCTACAAACCGAGCTAGGACAATAGAGACTGGGACTCGGAAGATGTATAAAAGGGGTTGGACATGTGGGCAGTCATGAGGGCAAAACTTTATGGGACGGGGCTCCGACCGAGCGTGACAAGTGTGACTTCAACTAGTTGGTTGTCGTAATTTCAGCTTTTTCTTTTTTTCTTTCCTTCTTTCTCTTGCGCATCTTAGTTGTTTGGGGCTATTCTTGCGAGCACATGAGCTGGCATACCCCGCGAGGGCATCCGTCCACCCTGGAGCTCCGATTCCGCAACGGGAGCAAAGTTTACCGGCGCTACTATGTGCTCCTGGAACAATGCCGCAAGAGTTATTTGGGCCATACCGTATTCGTTCAATCCACATCCTTCTGTCAAACCATTCTCTGTAGGAGCTATCGACGACAGTTATCATGGCTGCCACTCCAATACCACCCCACGTTATTCACACCGTCTTCCAATACATCTTACCTCCATCGTTGCCGTTGCCTCCTCACCTCTTGTCGAAACCCCTTGCGGAGCGCCACCATTTTCTGTCTATTTCTCCCACTGATCCTGCCTCATACTTATGTTGGCCATCGTCTGATGCTCTTGAAGTGACAGAGGCTTTGGAGCGCAGTGCTCCAGACGCGCTCGCATCTCAGCCTGAACTTCAAGTACGATATACCGTCCCAGACGAGGAGACAGTACTGGCTCACGTTCGTCCGGACGCTCACTCTCCCTTGCAGATACTGTTTGCTTGGGATGCGGAGACGGTAACCTGGAGATATCACGATGCACGTATGCTCCCGTTTCCTGAAGCATCGCTAACATCGTTGGATGAGGCACCAAAGGCTTCTTCGGAGCTTGAGTGGCCCGCAGTTATCATCAACCGGGCTCCACATCGGTCACAGTCCCGATCCCCCGCTCCCGACGATTATTGGGCAGGCTATGAATCATCTGGGTCATCACCAGATACCTCAGTTTTACCCCAAAGCATCCCCTCCGATGAGGATGACAAAGCCGAGGCTGCATACTGGGCATCCTACGCTACTGTTCATGGTAAGCCATTTCTGTGGTGCGGAGCAAACCTAGAGTTGAACCCCCTTTCTACGTGTTAGGCTCAGGTGACTCGACTATGCCTTCGCCAAAATTTGAGAAGCAGCGTTTGGAACATGGTCAAAAATCGCCCCATGCACGAGGCCCGGAGACTACATTTGATCCATTTTTAGCTCACCTACATTTACGGCTTCAACGGGAGAACGACGTTCTCGACTTGCCCTTATCTAGCCCGCAGTTCGGCCCCCACGCAGCCAAATCCGAAGAAACCACTAGCGAAGAACCCACGCAAAGAGTATCCGAGGCAGTGAAGATTGGGGAATTGGCTCAGGAAGACAACTATGAATTTTCTATGGGTGACGGTTCTAAAGCGGTTGAAGCCTCTTCTGAACAAATGCGTGAGATGGATGACTGGAGTACACCGTCCTTGGTCAGAAATTGCAGGGATGACAGGGAGGATGGATTACGAGAAGCGATCAAAGGACTTTATCGACTGTGGAAAGCACAGTCTGGGTCAGAGGATGCTGGAACTTTCATTGACATAGTCAAGGACACGCTTGAGATGTAGATTATCAATTTACCATATTCGGAAAAATTTCAACTCCGTTGTACTCTGGCAGACTCGCAGACGAGCTGTTCTATGGCTGTTGTGGAAGACCAATTGCAAGTTACTCTACCACCTGTTCTTAGTCGTGTCTCGGAGCTGGTCGATGCCAGACCCGAGGCCTTCATCTTAGGAGATGAGGAAACGCGTGCGGCCACTTTACAAGCTGCCAAGTATGTTTTCGATCTCTGTGAGTAGCACCTCGTCCTCGCTCACCGTTGCTCTTTGAGGCGTCCAATGTTTATCATGCGCTGAAGCTTAGAATTTTTTCTTTTCTTTTTATCAGCTGTGCAGCGAGAACAACGTGCTCGTGCCCCTGTAGCTCAGCTGCTTCGGTCCGTTGAGCCCTCTGCACGGCCGCAAACGCGCTCACAGACGAGGGCTTCTGCGAAACGCAAACGATCCCCGTCACCACCTCCTAAGACAGATGAAGAAATTTGGCGGCCTACGCCATTGGAGACGCTTCACCTTGAGGAGATGGACGATGACCAGGTTTGGGCACAGCTCGAACTGAGGACTGCGGCGCTCTGTGACGCGCTCAAAATTGTTCTCGAGGAAGAAGCAGGTAGTGATAATAATGAAGCTGGCCCAGTACTGGGTTCAGACGAGGAACTCGAGGACTTCGAAGGTCTGGATGACATGGACGAAGAAGAAGACGACGAAGAAGAAGAGGATCAGGAGAGTGAGGGGGAGGATGACGAAGAAGATTCTGAAGATGAGGTTCTTGGAGAAGGTGTTACAGGGCTGCGGGACCCTTCTGACGATGGCTCGGAGGAAACAGAGGAGGACCAGATAGACCTTGATCGGCCCATACGTCCCAGTCGGGCAGGCAAAGGGGCTTTACCAGGCAAGCAGCGGGGTGGTCATCCCGTTTTGGATGACGGCTTTTTTTCGTTGGCAGAATTCAATGCCGAAACTGAAGAAGCAGAGGCTAAGGCTGTGTCAAAAGGCCGCTTGGGTCAGGATGATGAAGATGATGACGACGGCGAAGCAGACGACGAAGTTGACCTTTTCGCTGCTGTAGACGATGTGGGCGAAGCTACATTCGAGGAGGATGACTTAGAAGGTGGAGGGGGTTCGTGTATTCCACATTCTGTCTTGTCCAAAAAGTTATTGATTCTTTTCTATAATATCTTACAGAATCCTACTATAAGGATTTCTTTACCCCACCATCCCGCACAAAGACGACTGCCTCTAAATCTTCAAAAAAGGCGCCGTTAGCTATATCAGACAAGAAGAGCAAAGTACGGTTCCATGATGAAGTGCGGGTCAAGAAAATTAAGAGCCGTGGACGTGGCAACCCTGTTGGATTTATGCCCAAAGGATTGATGTCGGAGGAAGGTGACGACGATGACGGTGACGACGACGACAACTTTGGAGAAAAACTAGCAGAGTACGAAGATGACGAGGATGAATCAGAAGAAGATAGCATGAATGACGAAGACGAGGATCAAGAGGAAGGAGAAGATGACGAAGAAGGCACTTCAAACGAAAATGAAGGTGGTCGTGAAACCATCGAGAGACTGAAGGATGATCTCTTCGCCGAAGACGAAAATACATCTGCGAAAGGTATGTCCTCCTCCATTGACACAAAACTATAACCAATCTTTGTTTCCTATTACCTAGATATTTCTACTCACGAGGCCCGACAAGCTGAGATTGCAGCACAGATAGCTGAATTGGAAGCACAAAGCGTTGCCCCCAAGGAATGGACATTAGTGGGCGAAGCTTCATCTCGCTCAAGACCTCTAAACTCTCTCCTAGAAGAAGACCTAGAGTTCGACCGGACTTTGAAGGCTGTGCCCGTCATTACCGAGGAGAGTGTTAACAGTCTTGAAGAAATCATCAAAAAGCGAATTCTAGACGTAAGCATTCACAATTTTACATTGTCTAGCATTCTCCTATCTTGAGACTGAGAAAAAGATCGCAGAATCGTTTCGACGATGTCGTGCGCAAGCGACCGTTGGATGACAAGCCCTTCCTTCCTTCACGATTATTTGAACTCAATGACAAGAAATCAGCGCAGTCACTTGCCCAGATCTACGAAGACGAATATACTGCAAATGCAAACGGTACTGGAGTTGATGATCGAGATGGCAGGTTGAAGAAGGAGCATGAGGAGCTTGAGAAGCTGTGGGACAATATCTGCTACAAGCTAGATGCTCTGAGCAATGCACACTTTACACCGAAGCAGGTAAGCGGACTGGATCCTAGTTTCTATTGTGGCTAGATTATACTAATTCTACACGTAGCCAAAGGCCACAATATCCACCATTTCAAATTTGGCAGCTACGAGTATGGAATCCGCTCTGCCTACAACGAAGTCAACGACGAGCATGCTTGCACCTGAGGAGGTATTTGCAGCACCTCAGGAAATGAGTTCCCGGGATGAATTAACACCAATCGAGAAGAGGGCTCAAAGAAACAAGCAGCGGAAGGCACGGAAGAAGGCAAAAGACCAGATCTCAGTGGCTGTTGACAAATTTGCACGCTCGCAGAAAGGCAGGAGCGCCACAGGAGCGGTCAAGCACGAGAAAGAGAAGGCAATCAAGAGGCTTGTAAAAACAGGAAAGGGGGTTACGGTGGTGGGTAAACAAAGCACAGAGTTAAAACGCTATAGTAAGGCCAAGTCCACTGTTCCCATAGACGGGAAAAAGCTAAAGCTATAATAATCACTGGTCCATTGCATGATTGTCTGTACACTGATGGTATTGGGTATAGAATGGAAGTGGCTCTACTTGATCTTTTCAAACTGGAGTGAAGCTAGTAAGCAGACGACACGACAAGCGAACGAGTGAAGAACGTACTCTCCGTGTGCCTTTATAAAGTTTTTCGTCCAAATTGCCAGTCTTACCGTCCAGTCTATCAAGACGAGCATTCTGGTTGTCAAGCTCCTGACCCATAGCTGTACCGAGAGCTTTGAGTCTCTTTGCAACATCCCCAATTTCACCAAGGTTATCGTCCAATTCATCCTCAAGCTCATCGTCAGACGCTGTCGACTCGAACTGATACCTCTTTCGTTCTTCTTTTCTCAAGGCCTGGTCTACAGGAGGTTTGAACCTTCCTCTCCCATAGCTTCCAATGCCCTCCTCGTCGTCATCGCCACCTCCTTGGCCGTATGTCTGAGCCTTGCCGATGCGGTTCTGGGTCTCTCTAATGTCCATCATAGCCTTCTCGTGCTCATCCCGTTCTTCCTCATGACGACGGAGAAGTTTAGCGTCCTGTGCAGCGCGTTTCCCCTCCTTGTTGAAGACGATGACAGGCCGGAAGATAGAACGGTTAAGCTGCTTGAGCTCATCCTGTTTGTCCTCGACACGATTGACATGGCCCTTCGAGATGTCCAGGTGGCGCTCCGTGTTGGCGAGCTTCTCTGTTTAGGGCATGAATGACCAAGCAACACTACGATGGTTATTGCTCACCAGATTGGTCACCGAGCCTACCAAGAGTGTTCCGGGCAGTCTCTTCTGCCTCTCGAGCAATCCTCAGAGCGTTCCTCGTTGAATTGACACTCTCCTGCTTGGTGAAACGGGTACTCTTTTTAATACCTTCGATGTCATCCTCATCACCCTCTCCGCCGTTGCCAGTGCTTCCCCCATAACCCTCACGAGAAGGACCATCCGTGGACCCACCAGAAGGCTGGTGCTTTTCTCGGTCGTATCCGGAGAACAGCTCAGCCCTATCTTGCTCGAGGTTAGCGCGGCCGCGTGAGTAGGGGTCTCCTACAGGGTTGTTACGGTTGTACTTGTCACGGCCAGGCCCGGAAGGAAGGCCGCCTGGGTCACTCCCTTGTCTATTGTAACGATCAGGAGTAGGGCGCGCATAAGGATCGCCGTCCCTGCTGGCGACATACGTGCTGCTTGAGCTGGAGTAGGTGTTAGACGGGCTGGGAGACACGGCACCCCTGCGGCTGGGTGGACCAGTTCCGAGGAGTTCAGAACGAGCTTGCTCGTTAACAGGAGGAATAACGGGTGCGTCTTTCTTCTTGAACCAGGACATGATGGCGGTCGGGGTGTAACTTGACTGTACCGCCTTCGTAGTTACTTACCTAATTCCATCATCTCACGTAGTTATCTGATCAGAGCTAAGACAAAAAGGAACGTTTCAAAGCGCTTAGAGCAGGAGAGGTTCTCACTGCCAGGCCGTACGTAGTCTACGATATTGAGGAAACGCTGTGTTCAATTTTCAAAGGACAATCTTTTGAGCTAGGGGGCTGACAGCCCCTCTTGTTGAGAGAACAATGTAATTGGACTATTAGACTTACCAAACAACCCTACCTATCACGTAGTATGTGCAATTCTAACATCTATATTATTGTACAGAAACTTTTGCTACAATTGAAATAATGCATATTATTGAACCAATGAGTCGCAAGTCCTTGATATGTCGTGAATGAATAGCATGCATCTCAACTCTTTTCTGCCGGAATGCTGGCATGGTGGATCGTCATAAGCACACACATCAGGGGCACGGCGCCAAATGCATAGGCAACCCAAAGCACTATAAATAGCAGTTAGAGAACAAAATAGAGTACAGTTAAGCTACAGGAACATACTGGTGAATCCATTGCTCAGATTGGCTTGGATCTGAGGACCACCTTTGCCCATTTGTGCGATTTGGATATTAAAGTCATTCACAGCTTTTCCAAACCACATGCGATTAATGAGAAATGCTGTCAACCCTAAATAGATTTTCGATATGTTACTGCCTTCCTGTAAGACAGATTACTGACCGATCATATAACCCAAAACTCCAAACCAGGCAGCCGCACGTGCGACTGCGGGCTTTCCAAGTATCTCACTGGCTTTCCCTCCCAACCGTTCGCGGAATGTCGATAAGGCGAAGATAATGAGAAACAGCCCCCAGAAGACTAGTGCCACGACAATCCATGCTGGTGTTGTAGCCGTGGGGGACTGCATGAATAACGGAGAATTACTCGGAAGTACAGAGAAGTCTAGATATCAAGTCACTGTCAGTCTTGTTCCTTCAGAAGGTTGGGAATAGAACTGAACCATAAGTAGGTGTAGTCGAAGGGGTGGTACAATGGACCTGAGCAGAGTTGTTCGACTGAGCACATGACCCTAAATCCCATGTTCAGTATCAAGGAGGGGATCGCCTTATAAACGAGACTCACCAACTGTACCCATGCGGATGGTAGGTCCATCGACGTTATCCTTTGTGTCACCTGGCAATGGAACCGACCGACCAGGGGATATGGTCATAAGGGCTACTTGGGTCTCAAGCATGGCGGCAGGGGCGAGGTACGCGAAAAGGGTGAGGAGCGTGGATGTGAAAGCAAGCACAGGAGCGAGGTATAATGGGACGACTTTCGTAATGGTATCGAGCATTTTGAGGTCTGTTTGAGGCGGATAGTGATCTACCGAGAAAAATGAATGTAGCAAAGAAAGCTGGATACGGTGTAGAGATTAGAACAGGCGGGGCTCCAGGCCAGAGAAAAGACAGCAAAAAAGGTTCGAGCAACGAGTGTGATAAACAGAGAACAAGTGTCTTTGGAATCAGAAACGACGCTGAACCAAGTAGGGATGGAAAATGCGTTGGCTAGAACCAGCAGCTTTTATACCTTGAATCCAAGGTTCAGTGACAAGCGAGCACAGCGATCACGTTCGAAACGAGGGTCATTCCATGCATTTCTTCATGCCAGAAATGAAGGAGTACAATAATGGGAGGGAGCAATTGCAGGTATGAAGGAAACATAACGACAAGAACAATGGGAAAGGGGGAAAAACGGCGCCCAATTTGCGCCACAAAGTCGCTTACTCAATTTTCCCTTTCACTATACGTATTCGCATTGGAGGCAGGATAAGATTTATGAGTAATACGATAGGAGTTTGGGGTTGTCTTTCAGCACAGCTATTCGGAGTTTTGTAATACTCGAGCACGCTGTTCCCAGTGCTCATTTAGTCGACGTGGTGCTTGTTCTTTTTGTTTGCGCTTCTCACCCCCGCATCAAAAACTGGATCTCTGAAATAGAGGGTTCACGAATTCCAGGTTCGTGATCGAAGGTCTGATTACTATAAGCTGCAATATGAGCATAACAAGCGCTATCGATTCAAATGTATATTCAGACATTTTTATCGCACGCAGTATGCAACGCCAGGAGTTCGAAAATACATCCTAAAACACTGGTTGATCTACTGTGAAGGGCTCCCGTTGAAACTCTGCTTGGTATGCAGAATCGTCCACGGCGGGAACAACCGGAGGTACAACTGGGGCCTCCGGTGCTCCTCGCGACTCGGACGACGGCTCGGACACAATTTTGTCGACGGGGGGTTCGCTAATCGTAACGGTATCTGGTAAGGGTTTGCGAGGTCCAGTCAGACCCTCTGGATCGAAACCTTTCATACTGAAGCAAAATTGATATTAGACAGGGGAGGAAAGGACAACAAAAAACGGACACACATTTTGACTTTGATACCCAGGACTCCTTGTTTGAGTAATACGTGACGAACAGCATAATCAACGAAGTCACGGGCTGGTTGGCCAGAGTGAATCATGAAACCATCGGTGAACTTCATCGACTTTGCACGAGCAGCACGAAGCTTCCCAGAGACAACAACCTCACAGCCCTTTGCACCAGACTCCATAACAAATCGGAGGACACCGTAGCAGGCCCTAGCAAAGGAAGATATGAATTTCAACTAGTCATTGGATAAAAGCGTGGTTACCTTCGGACTGCCAGGCCTCCGAGTAACTTGTATCGTAAACTCTCACACTGCGCAACAGCAGAGAGACCACGGTACTGAACTTTCTCGGCGTAGAGCTCGAGACTATTTTCGGGGAATTTGAACCGCTTCTGAACGAGGGCTGTAAGCTCACGAATACGCCTCCCCTTCACACCAAGTACTTCTTGGGTGTGGGTAGCGCGAACAATAATCTATCAAGGATTAGCCATGTAGGAACAAGAAACATCAATATTTGTATCACCTCCGTACGGGCATGAGTAACACGGACATCGCAACCAGAGTAACCCTCCTCTGCGAGCTCGCGGGTGAAAAATTCGCCGAGTTCTGCACGGAACACTCCATCGGCAACGAACTGAAAGCAACTTGTACTTAGCAGCTTGACGTCCAAGACGAATAATGCTAGGTCACCTTGCGTTTCTTGCTGATTTGAGACATGTGAACTGTGGCGAAAATGCAAGTCAGCTATGTCATCCAGTAGTCAAATACGCCATCCACCGCGATTGTTTAAGCTTCCCAACGGTATCTTGGCCCTGCCATACTGCAATGGACAATAAAGAAGGATACACACCTTGAGATAGATGCCGGACTTGAAAGAAAGGTGGTGACGGGTTGGTTCGAAGTCTTGACTAGGTCTTGAGGCTTGCGGAGCCGACGACAGCTTACCTCATGTTCGCACGCGAGAACTCCGATGGGACGGGGACTATAAATTTTCTTTGACTGGTTAATTTTTTTTCTGCTCCTCAACGTTCCACTTTCGTGACAATCATCTCATTGCTCTTATCTTTCAAACGCTCTGTTCATTATCTTGAGATTGCTCTTCGCCAAACCTTTCTAGATGGTAAGTCTTCACCGCTATCTTCGTTTCCATTATCTTCTGGCTATGAAGAGTGTCGAGTTCTTTCGACCACCCTGGCACCTCTTAGTCGACTCTGTGCGCGATTCTGGGCTTCAATCCCACGCGTACCGCTGACATTTATGACTTTCTGAGCCCCTTCTCAGTCCACATCATTCCAGTTTTCCACCACGCTAACGCTTATATTCTTCTAGCTGTAAATGTCGTATATTCTTTCATGTCTATTATCTTGTTATTCCTCTCTACGAATGCTCTGGATATGGCACGGTTGATTGGATTCTCACAGTTATATATATATACATGAACGTTCGTACGGTCGATTGGAATATCACGATACGAGTCTCGGAACGCAGATCACCACATGATCTTCGCTAGTTATCTTCGTGAGAAGTACTTCAGTGTCCACGTTCAGTCCCATATTAGCCTAAGATATAAGGAGTCGAGTCAGCAACACTCTGAAACCTCTTGTGTAGTCTTTTAATATGACCGACTCTTGGAAAGCTATCTGCTTGGACAAGAAACAGCGACAGGAAGCCTCAATTCCTCAGGATTGGATTGTTTCCCCACCACCCAATGATCGACTCCGTGTCATTGACTTTCCTCGAGAATCTGGGCTGCTTACAGCTATCGAACTCACAATTACTGAATCCGATGTTGAGACATTGTTAGCCAACTTGGCTTCCGGGACGTGGACGTCCGTCGATGTGACTCGTTCTTTCTACAAGCGAGCTATCCTTGCCCACCAAGCGGTTTGTGTGTGCTTGCTTCCCGTGCACACTATACTCATATGATTTGTAGGTGAACTGTCTAACGGAGATATTTGTGGAACAAGCCTTGAGCCGGGCTGCAGAGTTGGATGCTCATCTCAAGAGCACAGGCACGGTTGTTGGGCCGCTACACGGTCTCCCCATATCTCTGAAAGACCAGCTGTCCGTGAAAGGACTCGAGACTGTGATGGGTAAGTATGTCCATCCTGTCATGGAATCCAATGTGTAGTCATCCCTGGACCAGGCTATGTTTCATGGGTTGGTAAGTACGCAAACAGAAACGCAACCCTTGTGGAAATACTGTACGAGCAGGGAGCCGTGCCCTTTGTGCGCACTAACGTGCCACAGACTCTCATGGTGCCAAGAACTATTTGTATAAGGCTTCGACATATTACTGACGATTGACATCTCGTAGTGGCCAGAGACTTTCAACAATGTCTTTGGCAGAACTGTGAACCCGTTCAATCGTTCGCTCACTTGTGGTGGATCGTCTGGCGGTGAAGGTGCACTTATTGCTCTGCATGGGTCACCCATTGGAGTTGGGTCAGATAGTATGTTCGCTAATTAATGATTTGTTTTAACACGCTCTCATCTCTGTCATAGTCGGAGGGTACGTTATCCTTACTCTACGCACAAAGCACGGTTGTGAGCATCCAACTCATTTCAGAATATCAGGTCCATCCGTATCCCTGCCGTATTCAATGGACTTTACGGTCTTCGTCCTTCAGTTTACAGAATCCCTTACCGTGGAGCATTGAACAGTATGGAAGGACAAGACTCTTTACCATCTGTTTTGGGTCCTCTGTCTTCATCTATGTTTGGAGTCAAGGTTTTCATGAAGGCTGTCATCGACGCAAAGCCGTGGCTCAAGGATCCTTTAGCTGTCCGCAAACCATGGAATCCAGAAGAGTATAATTTGGTTGATTATGGAGGCGGCCGTGACTTGGTTTTCGCCATTATGTGGAATGATGGGAATGTTGTACCTCATCCGCCCATAATCCGAGCGCTCGAAACTACTCGTGATGCTTTGATCGCTGCAGGTTACAAGGGTACGCTGAGTCCTATCCCAAGCTTTATCTATTCTTAGGACTGCTCTTGGATAAAAGTCATTGACTGGAAGCCATATAAGCATGCACAACTGATCGCTGCGGCACGAGGGATCTGGAGAGCAGGTGCTGACGAGGATTACAAGGCAACTACAGCCCCGACTGGGGAACCCATTATCAACACAATGAATCCTGATAGTAATTCTCCACCCTCTTCGAAAACACGCTTCTTACCCCCGTCTGTTACGACGACGACTGCGTATGATCTTTGGCAGATTCAAAAGCTGAGGCTGGAACTGCGACAAGAACACCTCGACTATTGGATGGCTTCCGCTAAGGGTACTGGTACTGGTCGCCCGGTCGATGCCATCATTTGCCCAGCGGCACCATATGCATCCCCTCCTCATGGCAGGAACTCGTTAGGATATTTCTTTTCTCTGTTTACATTGACGTTTATTCATTCACAGGAGTGCTGATTACACTACAATATGGAGCTGTCTCGACTATCCCGCTTTGGCCATCCCTGTCACTGCGGTGGATCCGGTACTTGACCCTCCAAAGCCTGCGCACAACTTCCTTTCGGAAGAAGACAAGGAAATCTATGAATTCTGTCGGAAAATTTTCTAATTCTCATTGCCTACTGTAGCTAACGACCACTTGCAGATTCTCCAGAAACCTTTAAAGATGCGCCTGTTGGTCTCCAAGTAGTTAGCAAACCACAAGAAGAGGAGGCTTTGATAAAGATGGGAGAGATTATAGACAGCGCACTCAAACACCAGCAGACGAAGCAGTAACTATCATCATTTAAATCATCATATAAACTCTTTCGAAATAAGGATATGACGTGCAAATTGCATAAGTGTAATTTGACATCCCGATTTGTCACTTTCGCCTGAACCTCTTTCTACCAAGTTCGATGTTAATTCCTGCTTGTATAAGGTGTCGCCTATACTAAATACATTCACACCGCTTATCCCGTACACAAGGCTCTATTCTTGACTCGGATGTAGCGGCGCTGTGGAGAAATAATTCAAACGATCTCCTAAGTGTCTATGAAATCAGTCAACCCCAGTCGCCTTTTCGCGCCTAGGAGCAGACTACGAAGCATGTCATCCTCTGAACAGGTGAAGCCGTAAGTAACATTTGACCCAAATTATCAATCCACGCAGCCGACTGAGCAAATATCTTTTATTCTCCTAGAGCAAGCACTGCCAGGGGTTTGATCGGTACAGGTTGTTTTGATTCTTATCCCAGATTGGGGGCAAGAGGCAATGTTACCAGTTATCCTTGTTATGAGGAGATGCTACAGAAGCTCTTCGCCTTGTTGCAGGCCATGACAATTGGATACTCTAGAATCCTCACTTGAAGTTGCTAGATGAATGACGACGGCTCGATCTCCTGCCCATAGTCGTGCAGTCGCCGCATGCCTTCGGTTTTTTCACAATCGCTTTCGTTGATCCTACTTATGTTCACCAGTGTGCAGCGTTGTATTGGCTCCTGTGCGGGAACAATGTTGTTCCGGATCTGGGACTGTTCGTATATGGAGTCTAAAGACGGGGCGCATATATTAAAAGGCCAAGCTTCGCTTGTCGGCCTGCTTGCCCTTTCGCTCTCTTGCCTTGTTTCCACTGCTGCAGATACAACACTTCGCATCTGGGAGCCTTTGACAGGTCAGCTGCAGCATACAGTTGCAAAATACACAGGAGCAATCACCTCCTTCCACCATGACGAATTTAAGTGACTGAGTGGATCGGAAGATGCACTCAGGATGGCGGGACGCGCGATTGGTCTGTGGTTCGTGACCACCTGGCAGATGTGATTGGCGTCTGGCAAGTCGCGTTTGATGTTAGAGGGTGTGTCGTCACGTCTAACAAGCTTGATAAGACGTACCTCTATATTTGGGAATTTGGGACTGAGAACTAGGCATGGATTGGGAAACGAACGGGAGCATCTCCGACAAGGTCAGTGAAGACGATGCGACTATCGAGGCTGTTGCTCATGAGCATGAGGGTGAGTGAGATGGCATATGAGAGGGAAGATTAGGATGGTCAATTACTCGCATGATTCACTGAAACATCGACAGGAGAGGTATAATTGCCACTTAAATACATGTCACTTGGTCTGCGAAAATACTGATACCAGCATGCTTTCTCCGTAGGGACCATTGTTGATATTGTCGTCCTTCAAATTACAGGCCCTACTATTTTCGAGATTGATTTTTTTACAAGTTGGTAAAACTAAATTGAAAAGTCAATCGAACAAATATTAAGCTGCGCAATCTTCTGTAAGTTATTGGGAGAGGGTTACATAATCTTAAGTTTTGGCAACAGAGCAGCTATGTATGCACTTCGTCCCTTATTCACTTCATTTTCTGGCTCGTATCATGTATCTTTGGAAAGAACCGGGTGCAAACATCCACACTAAGGCTTACAGGTGCACGGACTGTTAAGAACCAGCGCACGAATCACATGACACATCCTGGTGATGCCACGATATTAAGAACACAGCCCTTTCATCTTATCGACTACAATGTCAAATGAATCCTGGAGGGCACTCTGCGCCAACAAGTCGCAAAGACAGCAAGATGAGATACCTAAGGAATGGCTTGCCAATCCACTCCCTCCGACGGATCAACTCAACGTTCTGGACTTCCCCCGAGACTCTGGCCTGCTTACCGCAACTGAACTGCAGATTACCGATTCTAACGTAGAGGCTCTCCTGCTCAAATTGGCTTCTGGGGAGTGGACATCTGTTGAAGTGACCCGAGCTTTCTACAAACGAGCCATTCTCGCTCATCAAGTGGTGTGTTTTGGCGGAGGGGCCGATGTACATGCACTGAAAAATCCTTCAGGTGAACTGTTTAACGGAAGTATTTGTCGAGCGGGCCTTAAGTAGGGCTGCTGAGGTAGATGCTTATCTCAAAGAGACAGGTTCCGTTATTGGACCACTGCATGGCCTGCCAGTATCTTTGAAAGATCAGTTGTCTATGAAGGGGCTGGAGACGACTATGGGTGCTTATATATGCGTTGTGAAATTACTCCTACTGATTTGTAAACAGGATACGCCTCGTGGATTGGCAAGTACGCGGACCATGATGCGTCTCTTGTGAAGATCCTATATGAACTGGGAGCGGTGCCCTTCGTACGCACCAACGTTCCCCAAACGCTTATGGTGCTTGTATCGGGCTTTTGAATTGCTATCACAAGGATTGACTATTATGATCGGACAGTGGTGCGAATCATACAACTTGGTGTTTGGAAGAACAACAAACCCAATCAATCGAAGTCTAACTCCAGGAGGGTCATCTGGGGGGGAAGGTGCACTCATCGGCATGCACGGTTCACCTCTTGGAGTTGGTTCTGACAGTGAGTTGTTAGCAAAGTAATGTACCTTTTCAACTCGAAGAATAATTCTTCCTCTCACGTATAGTTGGGGGGTGAGTGTCACTTCCAAACTGCCTCACAATTCTGCTTGATCACGCCATGGAATCTAAATGCACGACAGCTCGATACGTATCCCTGCCGCGTTGAACGGGCTTTATGGCTTTCGTCCGTCTTATCATAGGATTCCATATCGTGGCGCAGCAAATAGTCGCGAAGGTCAAGACTCCATACCATCAGTTCTCGGGCCCATATCGAGCTCTTTGTTCGGGGTAAAACTATTTATGGAAGCAGTCATAGCTTCTAAGCCGTGGCTCAAGGACCCCCTAGTGATGCGCAAGCCATGGGACCAGAAAGGCTACGAATTAGCAGAACATGGGAACGGGGACTGCTTAGTATTTGGCATTCTTTGGGACGATGGGTATGCAAAGCCTCACCCCCCCGTTCTCCGAGCCCTAGATATGGTACAAAGGGCATTGATTGCTGCAGGGCATAAGGGTGGGGCAAGGCACATCTTCATTTACCTGTACTTATGTCTTTGTACAAACAGTCATTCGTTGGAAACCATACAGACACCTCGATATTTGTAATGTTGCCTCGCGCATCTTCACGGCGGGGAGCCACGACGACAGCCGAGCTGTCGTCGCGCTCACTGGTGAACCCATCCTTGAAACAATGTCTCCAGACCCAATTGATTGCGAAAGTTCACCTCCAGCTGCGGGCGTAGGGGCCTATGAGTTGTGGCAGCTACAGAAGCAGAAACAGGAGCTTCGGGAAGAATACCTAGATCATTGGGAAGCGACTGCTACAGAAACGGGTACTGGTCGTCCCGTGGATGCTATTATTTCCCCTGTAGCACCTTTTGCTGCCCCACCCCATGGAAAATACTTGTAATACCTTTGATCCTCAATCTGTCAAAGAAACTGATCCATCATCAGGAGCGCCACTTATACTATGGTATGGAATGCGCTCGACTGTCCTGGTTTAGCCTTTCCTGTGACAACGGTGGACCCTGTGTTGGACACTTTGAAGCCTCCGCATGAATTTCTGTCCGACCATGACAAAGATGTCTATGAGCTATGTAAGCTTTACTTCAAGAAACTAGAGTTTTATTCTTCACTAGTGTTACAGATGTTCCCGAAAAGTTCAAGGATGCTCCTGTGGGACTACAGCTTCTTGCTAGGCCCCAGGAAGACGAGGCAGTGTTGGGAATGGGAGGGATCATCGAGAAGACCCTGGCGTCCTACGAGGCAACTATGTAATTATAAAACCCCCGACGTGTCTGCTTAAACCATGAGGCGGATAATCCATTCAACATGAACGAAGTTTTTCGCTGCATTCTTCGATGACCGGCGGAAGACTTCGCAGCTCAAGAGTTAGCATACAGTTAAGGCATCATATTGATACAGTGTTCTCTTGCATCCCCGTCACCTAGCCTCATTCACGAATATAGCTGCAGCTCCCATCCCACTACCAACACACATGCTGGTGCAGAGAATCTTTGCATCTCGACGCTTTAGCTCAGCAATGCCAGTTACGGCAAGTCGGACACCAGCTAAAAGGGCGTAATTATAATCATTATTAAACATGTGGTTCCTGGAAGATGAAGCTCACTCATTCCAAGAGGATGCGACAAGGCAATGGAACCTCCACTAATCAAATAGACACGAGGCATGAACTGAATTGGTCAATTATAGGTGCTAAGAAAACTTACTTGGGATTAACTTTGTCCATGGGGATGTCGAGCATTTCTATGCAGTAAGCAAATTGAGAAGCGAAAGCTTCATTGATCTAATGTAAGCGGCAGGTCAAACGCGGTTCTCTAGACAGGACAGCCACACTAACTTCCCATACATCGACGTTTTCCTGATTCAGACCAGTTTGTGCGAGGACTTTAGGGATAGCAACAACCGGGCCAATGCCCATTACTCTGGGCTCGACCCCTGTAACATAAGTGGCATCGAGGATACAAAGACACACATCCTACTACTCACCGGCGACAGAACACCCAGCCCATTTAGCAACTACATCCCACCCTTCCCTTTCTGCTCTCGCGCGTGTTGTCAGAATGGCAATAGCAGCTCCATCCCCCACGCCACTAGCATTACCCGCAGTGGTAAAAGATTCACCCCAACCCGGGAACGCTGGCTTAAGCTTTGCCAGCGATTCAGCGGTCACACCTGGCCGCACAGTATCATCCTTGGAGACCACGGCTTCACCAATGCGAATAGGGAGAATCTCTTCGGCGAATAGACCTGACTCAGATGCCTGCGAGGCGCGAGTATGAGAGATGAGTGCGTATTTATCTTGTTTTTCGCGTGAGACGCCATAAGTTTTCGCGACCATCTCGGACGTCCAACCCATGGGCTAGGATGCAAATTATTTGAAACCAACACCCTCTAATCTGAAATGTTCCCTGAAACGCACCTGGATGCAGTCATGTGCTTGTGGGTGTTGTTCTACAGCCCTGGACAGCTCGGGAGTAGGACGGGGACTGGAAACGGAATCAGAAACATTTGTCAAGACCACCCTACTAGTAGTAAGAGCTGGCCGCCTACTTGAGGGACATGCTCTCAACCCCTATGGCAATGCCCACGCTTGTCTCTCCAGCCCGGATATCATTGGCGATGCTCCTGATAGCCATGAGACCTGAGGAACACAGCCTGTTTATGGTTTGTATGGGGACATGGTCGGGGATGCCTGCCGAAAGAGCAGCAGAGCGCGAGACATAAAGTGGGGATGGGGGGTGGCATGTACCTATGACGAATTGAGACCGTTTATCTTCTATTAGTAGAGGCGGGAGGGCTTACCAACTGCGATATCATCTATGTGTGCTGGGTCAAGCTTGGTCGTTTCAAATGTTGCCTAACACAGGCAGCAAATCGTTCAATTTCGAGAGAACCAAGTCAGAAGTCAAATAAGACACCTTCAGCAGCCCAGACAATATCTCATCAACTGGCGTATCCTTAAATTGGCCTTTCTTCGCCTTCCCCATAGCAGTACGTTTAGCGAAAGTAATCACAACATCCTCAGGTCTTTTCTCAAGTAGGCTTTGAAGACCAGGAGCTGAGGCCTGCGATACGAATGACCGTACAAATGAACGAGACGCAACTCGCCTTGCGAGCAGCGAAGCATGCATGCTGGTCTAGGAAGAGCGTTGAAACGTCAGCTACTGCTACGTGCGAAGGCCGTAGCTTTGTACATTTCGAGCAGTCGGGCGTATAAACTTTACGGCAGAAGGATTCTCCAACCCTAAAGAGTCTCCAAGTCGGGAAACATCTCCCAATTGAACAAACGGCAATTTTAATATCATTAAAGAAGCACGATTCGGTACAGGATGATTAACAGCAAGGTAATTTGGCAAAAGGAAAAAGGCACAACATGGCAATGGCACGGGGCCATTATTGATAAGCTAGGCTTTAGTGCCTTGAGCGCGTCCTCTTGCCTTCTCGTTCATTGACTTCTTCAGGACCCTTTCTTTTTGTGGCAGCAAGCAGCGTTCTATCTACTTGCCTTCTTGGNCTGATTTTTCCCATTAGAAGTGGTACAGGACTTCGCGAACTGGGACGAAGCTGGTGCGGCGGGTGACGTGTCCGGAACAGAGTGGGGTGAACGCGGCAAGAGGGAATGCACTACAGAGTGACTTCCATTCAGCTGAGCTATTAAAGGAATATCTGATCCTTGGGTCTCAGACGGCCACTGAGCGGCTGAGAGTGAAGTCGATGATTCTTGCTTCACTGTGTGGCGGTCACCTGACTGGGGTTTGGACTTGAGGTACGACAAATGAGATAAATCACGGGGTGGCTGGCACTTGTCCATCTCTGAGACTGGGGATGCTGGCTGAACTTGGTCGTGTGGTAATGCAATTAGGCTACTGGTGGTTGGTAGAGATTCACAACCTGGCCCTGAGACGGTGGCAGTTTTCGTGGCTGGATGCGGCAAATCCGGGCTAGTCGGGGGCTGAGGCGGTGATAGGCTGAGATCAAGTTGTGGCCTTTCCTGCGAGACCGAAGGTAGTTGACCTTGCTTCACAGGTTGGTCTAAACGCGATAAGGCCACGGACCCAATCATGCCTGATTTGATCTTGGGGGGAAATCCGTTTACGGGCGTATCCTTGAGCACAACGGCGATATAATTTGAGCCAGTGTCATCTTTGGCCCTTCGCTTGACCAAACGACGTGCTTTACGATCGATTGTAGCCTGATTACGGCGGTAATATTCACCCCAAGCTTTACTCGAATGCGCAGGGCGCTGTACATTGGTCAATTAAACTGTCACATCATGGATAAATGCCACTCACATGCTTTGAGAGTGCGTCCCACCTTTTACCATGTGGCAATGTGGGAGACTCCGCTATGGATTTCACGACAGCTTGCAAATCAGCTTTCGTATATGGGATGCGGTTGCGGTTCGATGATATCCGCCTCTTGGTCTTTTCTCCAGTTTGATCCTCACTAGTATCGCTTGAGTCACTTGTAGACGAGTCTGGCTCCGAGTCTGGCTCCAAGCCTGATGTCCTTGCCGATGCGACACTTTTGTTGCTCTGACTTCCGAGATCCCGGAGTTTGCTCTCTTGAGTCGGAGGAGAGACGAGGCGAGTGGGATAGCCACGTCGGGAACAACTATGTGTGACTGTAAAAGAAGCCACTTCATTAGGCGGTGTGCCAGCCTTGAATAGCTGTCGCACGCGCTCGATGTCCTTGTCCCGTGACCACCAGTACCTGTCCAATTGGTCGTAAGTTGCTTGTTATAGGAGTAGCTTGATCATGCTCACGTTTTCCAGCTGGCGTATGAATGATGTGGGGCCTGCCATATGCGTCAGCATTACAGCACAAAACTTGCTGTGACTAAAGGATTTACTTTGAGACATAGAGCCCGACATACTGTGGGTTTCGAAGACTCAATGTCTTGAGAGAAAGACCATAATACATATTGAGTAAAATATATATCGTCTTCCTTCGTGTATTTATTCCCTCCGCATTGTGGGACCTGCATTTTGGAAGGGATGGGCTCTTTGATCGGTATTCCATGGGGAAGTGTATCGCATTCTGAGCTCTTCTCTTTTTCTGTACTGATATTATCTGAGGGATGGAGATCGTGAACAACTTTGTCAATAGTGTCTCGCTTGGATGAATAATATTTCTGCCATGCAGAGCCAGAATGGTTTCTCACCTTGAGCAACACTTAATATTAGTTTCGTTATCTGCCAAGGAGAATGAGGGGACTCACGCCAGCCAAGCTAGATATTGCCTCACTACTTGTGTTGTGCTGGCGCAGAGCTTTGGCAAGAATGAGGTCATCGGCCGCCGTGAACTCGCCTGTTATTGAACATGACATTGCTGGAGATAATGGAAATGACTTCTGGCCGTCCGTACCAGGAGCACTAGAGTTAGATGCAAAAGAAGATAACGAGCGTTGGTTCTCTGTTGTCAAACTGACTTCATTGTTTGATAGACCCATAGTAGGTAAGGAAAAAGGCGGGAAAGGCGGTGGTGGGTAATGTAGGGTTGGGTTCATAGCATACTGAAAAGAAAGATGATTCAAAGGGGAGGGCGAAGCCATACTCGATCTATTAGGAAACGGTGTGAGGCCATAAGTATAGGGATGTGGGGCGGCAGGAAATGGGTTTGAAAGAAGCATATTCATATTTCCCCCATGTATTCCAGCCTCAGAAGCAAAACCACGGGACTGCTGTGCATAGAAGAGCTGCAGAGCTGCGGCGTACTGTTCACGTAGTCTTTGCTGCTGATGCTGCTGCTGCTGAAGCCATATGATTTGCTCGTTGGTCGGCTGAAAAAGAAATTGAGAAGCTTGAGAAGCTTGGTTTTCAGGAGGTGTCGGCACATTTGACAAGGGATGACTGGGATGGGCATGTGAGAGGTTTGGAAAAGGATCCATCCCTCCACTCAGAGCGAGATGATAGTAGAGAAAAAGGAGAAAGAGCGGGGAGGGGGAACGGGCGCTTGAACGCGTCAAATAGTTGTACTGTAACCGCATGTAGCTGGATTTCAGTTATTTTTTCTTATGTTTGGATGAAAAAAAAAAATCAAAAAATCAGCCATCATGTTGTAAACCAGAACGCATATCCCCGCGCCGTCCAGCCAGCTTCAAGCAGGCTTGACTACACTTGTTGTCAATGCATCATTAGCATTTTCCTTATACAAGGCAAACTTTACATTACTGCTCTCTGTGTGCAATAAACTCATCTTCCTCTTAAGCTTCAAGCTTCAAGCGTTGGTATATCCAACGCTGTTTTAACACCCACAGCCGTCCCATTCCTTTGCTGTGCCTTCCACTCCCTAGTTGCTGAGGAATAACATGCTGGACATAAGTGATGCGCTAATTTCGCAGTACCACAGCCAGGGCAATTTACAATGTCTGTAGGACGGCATTTCAGACGCTAAATATTCAGGAAGGTATGAAAGGAGTGTACTTGTTTTATCTTTTAAGCCCTTATTGGCGGCACGCATAGCCTTTCGTGAATGTGAAACCTTTTTTTTCGGTACAGCAAGGAGGAACGGGGGGATGAGTTCCAACATTGATTGAAAGGTTGGTATAGCAAATACTGGCATCGCCCAGGGAAGATACCGAGATAATGTCGGCAGTGCATTAGGGCGACTTGCAAATAATGGCACTGAATAAAGAGCTGCTGAACGCCATAAAGGCAGCAGAGCGACAGTCATGGGCGTTGAATGCGGTTTCGACTCCGACGGACGACTTGAGTTGAGTTTCCCAGCGTTATGTTCCGTGCTACTCGTCCATTATTTACAGCCCTGAAGCTCTCTACAGGTCTTACAGGTTTGTTCTCAGATTTGTGAAAATAATCGGCTGCGTAGTCAATGCAATTTCCTAGGCCTCGCAGCACATCCCAACCCTCTTCCAGCACTTCGCCAGACACTTGAGAGCACCTTACAGACTCTATCTGCCATCCCCGAGGCTTCAGTATACCGTCAAGCCACAACAGCTATTACACAACGTAAACTAGGAATCCTAAACAGGGCAGACGGGAGTGTGTCTGTGGTAGAGAAGGAGATCGACCAAGGTCAAATTGAGGAAGTCCTCAAAGCAGCAGAAGATGAGTTAAGCTTAGCGGAAAAAATGATCGATTGGAAAGCGTAAGTGATTTACGTCCGGTTGCCATTCCTTCGTGCTCACCGTTGTCTGAAATAGATGGGAACCATTAGCAGAGGAAGCTGGTCCAGGGCAGTTTGATTACTTTGGCAAGACCACGTCGCCATCATGACACCAGACAACTCCAATGTGTTTGTCCATGCTCTTTACTCAGTTTCTGCCAGCAATTCCTCAGCTTGTTTTGAGCTTTAAGACCGACTCACAAAAGAAAAACAATCGAAATGTATGATGAGCATGGGAGTTCAGTGACCTGTTTATTCATACTTTCATAATTTGAGATCGTACTATCGGAGAATCAACTGCATCATGGGAGAGAGATGGAATATGTAGCAAAACACGTCGGGAGAACATGCGAAAATATATCAAAGACAGAAATGTGCGAGAGGATGATAACTGGACCGAGACTCCCGTGTTTTGGTTGCATCGCTATTTTGTTCAATACCCTTACCGGTACCCAAGAATTGTGACTTTCATGCAAGTGAAGGGAACGCAGACTGGTCGGCAACATTGACGTCCAGCTGAGCGTTCTCGCGCGGACCACCTCTGGCACCTCCGCGTCCACGTCCAAAGAAAGGACCCCTGCCTCTGTCACCACCTCTGTCGCCACGTCCGCCCCGTCCACCGCGGGAAGGTCGAGCGAAATGTGCATCTATTTCAATATGAATCTTCTCTTCCTTCTTAGCACGGGCCTTCGGGGCTGATTTAATCTGGTTTATCAATACATCAGTTAGAAGTGAAAAGGCTGAAAACGACTGGTCACACCACCTTGCCGACAAAGTAGTTGGTCTCTTCTTTACCCTTGGCCAATGGAACAGTATCCTTCCAAAGTGACTCATCGACGCCTTCATTAGCTTGACGGACGGTCTCAAGCTTGGGGACAGCGGCAGCCTCGATCTTGGCTTTCTTCGCTAGATACTCATCCAGAGTCAGGGAGTTATCCTCCTCCTCCTCCTTCTCTTTAGGGGAGCGTGTCCCGGCGGTGCCATTGGCCACATTGGGGGTACTGGATTTCGCGCCGTCACCTGCTCCCCAGCTATCAACGGCAGGAGCATTATCACCAGTAGCGGTAAGGTCAGCACCCCAATTCAATGCTGCGTCAATATTGACATCCTTAGCGGCATCAGCATCAGCCTGTTGCTCAGCAGTAAGCTCAGCGGAGCCCTTATTAGCACCCCAGCCTTGGTCAACCCTTTTGTTGGTATCGCTGTAATGAAAGACTAGCTCAGAGTTTGGAAAGTTCGTCAAGATGGGTCGATACTGACGGTAAAGTGCCACTGTGTCTGTCAAACTGACGTCCACGCCCCGTTGTGCCACGCCCCCTTCCGCCACGACCACCGCGACCTCTGCCACGGGTTTCTCCCTCAGCTAGTAACAGAAAGGAAAATAACTAAGACTGCAGTAACGACATAAGAGGACCGAAGTCACTTACACTTCCTGTTCTCGCGCGGTGTGGACTCGCCTTCGGGTTCCGGGGTATCCTTTGCGACGTTCTTGGCAGCACCACCCCTCTGGTAGTATCGTCCGCCTCTGCTCGCAGGACCTGATCTTGGTTTCTGTTCCTTTGGGGCCGGGGTTAGGATAGGCTGCGCGGGTGTCATCGACGGGGCAGGCGGTGGACTAGCCTCCCCAACATCGTCGTCTAAAGGGTGTAGGACGGTTCATATCCAGCAAAAATGAACTCTGAGAAGGGGAGAAAGTAGCGGATTTAACTGACCGTTAAGGAGGGCAAAAGGATTTCTGGTGGCCACCGACATCTTGACGGGGCCCTCTAAAACGATATGATCCGCGCGGTGGGGTAGCGTGAACTAATGCTGTGGTTTTTGGTGAAGGCCTGAAGCAGCGGGAAGTTTAAACTGTATAGCCAGACCCCGGCCACTGTCTTTTTGTTTGGAGTGTTGGAACTTTTTTCCTCATTCATGGTTATTGTGAAAGACTGGGGACTCCGCATGTCTCCAATGTCCTAGTTCCGTTCTCTGGCTAGTCTGTCTTCAAACATGTCTTTGTCTCAAAATATGCAAGTCTCTGGGGTCATGACTACGCCAACCCTCAAGTTGCGGGTATATAAGCCAGAAGCTCGAGCGCTTCTTTTGTTTTCAACGCAAAACACACAGGCTTTCAAAAGCATCTCGTCGACGACTCGCCCGCCTCCTGAGGACTGGAGTGGGTCAAGGACATCCGAGACCGTCATAAAGCGCTGGAGAGCAAGTTCACGATGGGACTTGGGTGCGGCGAGTTCATCTTGGTCGACTCTTCGCGGTCGCCACATGGGCTTTGTCGCAATGTCTCGTTGTACATCCTATCACTCTAGTATTTAAGTATTTGGATAATATTATATATCAAAAGGTTCAATGATGAACTTGCTACGAATTAATCATCTCGTATCTCATCGTAGGAATCATCTGTTGGTCCCGAGTATCCACCAGTGTAACGGCTGTACCACTCACTTGACCCGAACATGAGAGGTCCTGTGGATGGGGGGGTCGCAGGTGGTGTTGCACTAATTCTAGTGCTAAGTGGAATGCCGCCGAATCCAGGAGTCATTGGTCGTAAATCTGTACTGTCCCGCCCAGAAGATATACTGAGCGTTTGGGTTGATCGTCGAGTGGGTCCATCGTGAGGATCATGCATTCCGTCTACATTCAAGGATGAGGTCCAGGACTTTCGTAAAAGAATACACTAACCTCCGATGAATTTGCATTTTCCAGCCCTGAAGAATTTGCATCGGGGACCAGAGGGACAGGCATGACCCAAAGGGCAACGGTCCCCAAAGGTACACCTTTGGTCTACAAATAAGTCAGTATGAAGCTCGTGAATAATTACACCTCACTTCTGTTTGCCTGTCCACATGGGCTTTTCTTCGCATTTACACGCATCACGGTCAAGTCCTGGGCATCTAATTGATAATCGTGACCAAACCGACAAGCAGACTGTCGAGTTGGGTCAGCATCGTACTTCTGTCAGCGTTTAGAGCATACCCCAGCTTTGCACACCGCTAAGTAGTAGAAGTTACATGCTGGTGGATTGACTGGGGAGAGTTCAGCCTTCATCAGATCACTAGAAATAAAATCTGACGTTTAACATTTGATAATGACTGTAGTCAACAGTGAGACATTTAAACCGCAAGAACACTATGCGAGCTCACTGTATTTGAATATCGTCGTGTTTTGAGGTTTGGCTTAGAGGGAGATGATTGGATACTGTTTGCAGCGCTTCGTTGATTTCTTTTCTCCGGCTCAACAGGCATTGAGCCAGAAAACTTCTTAGAGTAGTTAAGGGGAAGCTTTTGGGTCATAAACACGCCCTCTAATTCCACAAAGGGAAGTTGCAGGGCTTTAAGCTCAAATGCCACATCCTTGTAGCCACGGAGTAGAATAATTTTGTCGAGGAGGCCTTCGTTGTTAAGAGAATTTAATGTGGATGCATAACCATTATCGTGTCCCCCTGTGGGCGCAAGACGTTTCTATTAGAAATTAAGATTGATCATGAGGCCGCAGGAAGGGTTCACCTCCGAAAAAGACTTTACAAGTTTGAGGAAATCGTGTGAAAACCCGGAGGCATTCTATCCGAGCAAGGTTCAAGACAGTCCTATAACTTTATTGAAGGGACGCCAACCTTTGATCTTTGCATCAGCAGCCTCTTTCCCATTGCCGACGTCAGTAAGCAAGAAGAGGGGAGAAGCTTGGTTGAATCCCATTATAAACGACTCGAACTGCTCTGCAGTACAAATGTTACGACTGGTTAATGTTTCTTGGAGACCAGCCTTATTGCAAAAGACGGAAACCCATATTTGAGCACGACCAGAGATTGATGACGAAGAGTCCATCTTGGGATCCTCTGTCTCTGAAAGGTAATCTATGATGCCTTTTGTCAGGAGCTGTGCCGCCTGACTCCCTCCTGCACGCCCCTGAGAGACTAGGTCTTGGGAGAAGATATTTCCGTCGCCGTCGACTAGACAAAGGACAAGCGGATTGTCATCCTTTCCTGAGCATTGGTATAGGTACAGACAGTATTAGTAACGTCCGCTCGTACCTTAAGAGAACCAATACTGCGCTCCAGCTTGGTGACCTGCTTCTTGAGGGCCATTTTCTCTTCATCATTACTAGCGAACCCTAATTTCCACACAGATAATTCCCGCTCGAGTTCAAGCACACGGGCCTCAAGCTCAGTATTCCTTTGGACAGTCTTACGAAACAAGACTGTGGATTGTAGATGAGCACCATGATGATGCTTAACTCAGAGCATGGTCACCGGTCTGTTCGTCAAGAAGACATTGCCTGACGATTTGTCCAACCAAACTGACCGATGAGATAAATCAATTAAACACACCATTGTTGTTCATCCTCCATCGCCGGTTACGGCGAGGAGAATTCGCTCAGCAACCTTGTAATAACGGGGTACAGTTTTAGTAGGTTGAGGCGGAGTTGAGGCGTGTAAGCTCCGCGACGCGAGACGTGAATTTTGGGTCCGCCTCTCCCCAAGCCGTCATGACAGACTTCGAGGCCATACGAGAAGCCAATATCAAGGTAACTCCTATTCGAGCTTGGTGATATATATAGAAAACTTCTGATTGTGTTTTCAAGTCCAACAAAGCCCTCCTCATTGCATTGGGGCTTGAGACGCCGGTGATACCAACAAAATCAAAACCAAAACCAAAACCAAAACCGACGAAAAACGCGTCTGAAAAAGGCAAGAAAAGAAAGGCAATCGCTTCATCCGAAGATGTAACTTCCAGGCCATCCAAGATTATCAAAGTCGCCTCCACTGGCGAGTTTGATGCTATTCCTACGCGCCGAAGCAAGCGAAACGCAGGAAAAGCTAGGATTAGCTATAACGAGTCCGAAAATTCGTCGAACGTGTGGATAGCGAAAGGTCGTGGAACACAGTTGGTTTCGTCAGCTGCAATCGTTGCTTCTGCCAGAGATCATGAGGGTAATCGACTTGGGAAGCGCTTGCATGATCCGTGAGCTTGAATCTTTTTTTAATCTTATGTTGATGAATGTAGGTAACTTAAGAAAGACATTTGGTGCCATACCCGGTGTGGAAGTGGGAACTTGGTGGGAAACGAGGTCAGCATGACTGGTAGCCTGTCATCACGAAATTAATCATTTTACACTACAGAGCTGCATGTAGCACAGACGCTATTCATGCGCCATTTGTTGCTGGGATTGCCGGATCTGCAGTTGATGGTGCATATTCCGTTGCTCTCTCGGGAGGTTATGATGACGATGTCGACCTGGGTTATGCATTGTAAGTTGAAGGACATTTGAAGGGATCATTACTGAAATATTGCTAGTACCTATACTGGGTCAGGTCAGTAGTGCATACCCCTTTCCTAGCACTTGGTGATCAATGCTTTGACTAGGCGGCAGAGATCTGAAGGGAACCAAAGCCAACCCTAAAAATGTTAGAGCTGGACTTGAAGAAGTCTTGACAGAATGATTGAGCTCTGAATCTTGGTTGACAGCTTCGAACTGCCCCCCAAAGCTGCGATCAGACGTTTGATAACCCCATGAACGCTGCCTTAAAAGTGGGTTTACCCAGTTTGACCCTATCAGTCACGCTAACTAATATTCCAGAGGTCCTCTGAGACAAAGAAACCTGTCCGCGTTATCAGAGGGTATAAGCTAGATTCTGAGTATGCGCCTGAATCAGGGTGAGACGTCCTCAGAAAATATGCTTCGTGATTATTCACTGGCTGCCACATATCTTGTTAGGTATCGATATGATGGATTGTATACTGTTGAGAAGGTATGCAAGTGTTTTTTGAAATGCTTGTTATGTTGACAGTTCCTTCATACAAGGCATGGCTGGAACGTGGCCTCAATAAACAAGGATACAAGGTAGGTTTTGAAGTGCTGCTTAGTACATTGCTGAACACACTTTCATCAGGTTTGCAAGTATGCATTCAAAAGGCTTGCTGGACAACCTAGTTTACCTACCCGGGAAGAAGAGGCAGCAAAGAGCGACGAGGAAACCCAAGACATAGAGTCGGAAGATGAGAATGATGGTAAAGAGAGTACTAATGAAGAAAAATCTTGAGATGGCATGTGAACAAGAACGGGAACAGATGCTCTTGGATTACGATCTTGTAGTATATTATCTCTCTACTACGTAATTATTTCAATCCGCGCTTGTCCTTGCTTACTGTCGCTCTCTCAACATAAACCTATTATAAATAATTGTCGACACTAGCAGTCGTGGCTGACAGCTCCAGCATGGCAGAGATGGACTCTCTGATACCATTTACAACATCGGGTTCGCTTGTCGACTGTGTGGACAGTATGTAAACCCTCACTTTCCACCCTCCGCATGCACCCCCGCCCAACTTTGCACCCTTGTATGTTTTGTTTCATTATTCGCATAAGAAAAGATGCTCGTTGTCCTTCGCGACGGGCGTAAGCTCCTCGGTGTCCTGAGGTCATACGACCAATTTGGTGAGTCGGTTGTCCTAGACAACGTTCATTTAGGCTAACGTGGCTCGGATGGACTTGCACGTGTGTGCCACAAACAGCAAATCTCGTACTTGAAGACACAGTCGAGCGTGTCCACCAGGGAGCTGCGTACGCAGAAGTACGGCAGGGTGTGTTTTTAATTCGGGGAGAGAACGTCGTGCTCTTAGGGGAGATCGTGTGTCATTTTTGTTGCCACGTCTGCTCGCTCTCAAGTTAAGATTTGTCTAGGACCTTGATTTAGAGGACGAAGTACCGCTGCAGCCTGTGCCACTACAACACATTGGCCCTCTACACCAGGAGGAAGTTGCAGCACGAAAACGAAAGGAAAATGCAAAAGCAAAAATACTATATGAACAGCACGGATTTTGTCGAGAGGGTGGGGAGGGCGACGGATACTAGGGTATCATACGGTGGGCAGCATGGTGGAGAGCATGGTGTAGACATCGTTGTAACTTATAAGAACTCTCCTTCGCAATCATGTGCGTGGCTGGGTTTCATATTTGTTCGAAAGAATGGATACGCGTGGAAAGCACAAGCCAACAATGCATGTACGAAGAACGAGAGCGTGAATGCAAAGAAGAGACTAACGCATGCGACCATTCAACGTGTAGACCTCTTCCCCGATTTCTTCCTTCCTCCAGGTTTGCCATGTGGCTTGAGGGGCACCGAGGGCGGATCAAGGTCTTCGATACGATGCCGGAGTTCTCGCTCCCGATCAGTAAGCTGCTTGATACTCGCGTTCTAACAACATCTTATCAGCACAACACTTCACACAAAAGCCATCGCCGACACACGCACCTTCAAATCGACCTCAAACTGGACATCACGATCACGAACAGTTTGCCACCCTCTATGCCGCGGACACGCCTCTGGGCCCTTACACCACCAGTCCGCCCCTTCCTCGGTGTCTCCCCCATTCAGCGCACAGCGCCCTTCCTCAGTATCGACCCACCCCGCCCACTCATTATCCCCCATCTCAAGTCGCGCATCCCACCCACATCTCATCCCAGCGCGCTCCACGGCGAGGTCGAGTAGCCGCCGTCGCGTCACAATTCGCTCGAGCGCAAGCTTGCACTCTTCCCGCGCACGCATAATGTCCTCCAGCCGGCGACGTAATTCGCTCATTTCGCGCTCGTCCGCCTCCTTCATCGCCTTACGCACGGCCGTCCGTGCGTCCACGTCCTTATCCTTTTCAATAACCATATCCGTATCACGGATTCCAATCTTATTGTCCTCCGTCTTGACATTGACCTTGGCATGCGTGATAGTGATACCCTCGCGACGGCGCGCGTTCTTGACGGCAGGCCACAGTTCTGCGGGGGAACGTCCAGACTGTGCAATCTTGGCGCGCATGTGTGCAATTCCACATTCATCGGAACAATACTTGGAGAACGCGCCTCGCGCGGGCTTCCAACACGTCTGGAGGGTGTCGTGCGCTGCAATGTGGTTCAGGCCACGATGGCACCGTTGCTTGTACGTCGTGTGTAACACATGATTCTCTGCATAAATCATGGTTAGTGACCAGCGAAGCGACGTGACGAAGCATGAGCCAGGGAACGAAAAGGAAAAAAAAACAAAGGGAGGATGGAGAACAAAGTCAAAGGAAAGGTCAAAGGAAAGCAGGATATCCACACTCACGCGCGCTACATGTCGAACATATAAACTGATCCACTAAATCCACTTCTGCCTCAGGCATCCCGACACAAGCCGGATGATACCACTCATCGCACCGGTCGCATGCGATCATAATCTTCTCCTCCTCATATGGCGTTTTGCACACGCAATATAGCCGATCGTCCGGCTGCACCACCGCCTCTGCCACTGGGGGTGCAGGCGTTTGGTCAAGAGGTTTGACCGACAGTGAACGCGAGCGGGCAGTGAGAGTTGTTTTCTTTCGGCTGTTCGTTCCGGTGGCTTTCCCCTTCGTGCGCCCAACAACGGGTTGTTTCGTCGGCTGGGTAGGGGGCGGCGAAGGCGGCGGCATGGAGGATCCCGGGACAGGGCTGCTAGTTCCAGAAGCGTGGCGCGCAGCGGTCGCGGCAGCTTTCGCCTTAGAAGACTTGGAAGGTACACGCGACTTGAGCGACACTTTTGATTTTGCCTGCATGTTGGTTAGTAGGTGGATAGGAGTACGAATGAAAGAGGTTGAATCACGTACTTTTGGTGTTGAGCTGGAAACTGTCTTACGACCTAGTGGGAATGGCTTAGGCGGGGGAACTTGTGGCAAGGGTGTATTTGCAGCTGGCTGAGGGATCTTGGGCTTGACATCCCCATCCACAAGGGATAGTAGCTCGTCCTCAAACGAACGTTCCTCGTCTGGTGCTCCGTCCTTGATGTTAGGTTTAGGTAGTGGCTGCAGCTGTAATATGGGCGGGGCCAGCGCAGGAGGCAGTTGTGGATGCGGCTGGGGAGCGGGGAGCGGGGAGCGTACACGAGGCACAAGGGACGATGGTGCAGGAGAAGCCATTTCGACTCCGCGAGACGAAGTTGGTCTTGAGGGAGGTCTGAGAGGGAGTATGTAGGAGGTCATTGGGGATGTGCCTGGAGAAGCGTGGGAGTGCGTATTTGGGATCGGCTGCATACATGGGGAGATAGGGGTGTATTGGGTAGGCGACGGCGCGGGGCGAGGTGGGAAGTTGCTGATCGTGTGTTGCGGATATGAGCTGGTAGGGGAGTCTCCGCAAGGACCGTACGACGCCGGGTGGGGGGAATAAGCGTTCGTTGGAGAGACGCTTGGCCGCGAGGAATGAAATACGTTCTGACGTGGGAACGCCGACGGTATCGTCGTTGGCGATTCAGATGTTTTACGCGGGAAATTCGGCGGATATGCATTGGTGGGAGAGATAGTTGGCGCATAGGCAGAGACGGGGGACGGAGCGGGCGACGTCGTATGTGGCGTTGTCGACTTGGCGACGACGGGGGACATATCTCGCGAGCGCATGAGTGGCGAATCCGTAGGGGCAGAATACAAGTGGTTATACGGCTGGTGGTGTTGCGACTGTGAGTCCCGCCTCAACTGCGGCGGAGGAGGCAAGCCAGCAGATGCTTTCCCAGCCATGGACCCCATCTGGCGTGCACGCATTTGTCCAGTCAATACACTCACTAAGCTCTCGCCAGAGCCCGCGCTCGTCTGTTGTTGCTTCCACCGCTCGTCGTGCTCACCGCCCGCTACACCGTCGCTTGCGACGCTCGAGTTTGCCTCTCGCTGCTGTCTCGCAAAGTCGAATGTGGTGGGTGCGGACACGTAGCGTTGGGAACCCTCGCGCTGTTGCCCATGCTCATGCGATGGAGACCATTGCGGTGGAGGTGCTCTTGAGGCAGAGGTGAAGTAAGTGGGGGAGGTGGTAGCGTTTGGGTTTGTGTTTGGCACTGCATTTCTCGTCGCGCTATGAGCATATGGGTAGGCGTTGTAGCTCTCATAGTACTGCTGAGTGTAGGCATGGGTATGGCGCTGTCTTTTATAAGGAGGTTCCTCGTCTCCGAGCGCAGCTGTTGCAGTTGAAGCCGGAGCCGGAGCTGGAACTGGAGACGATGGCTTCGACCTCGACGGAGAAGCGTCGCTAGAGAGTAGGGCCGATATCGACATGCGTCTTGAGGCCATAGCCGGCGAGACCGTTGGTGATGACGGTGAGTGAGAAAATATAAAAATGAGGTGCTGTAGTAAACTACAGTCACTGGGCGATCGCGGCTAAGCTGGTTTGGAAGTCCCCTTGTACCCGTGCTGGTACGTCACTTATTCTCACACGGCCTGGAGGCTGTGGCGGTTTTGTAACTTGCTCAGCGTCGATCGGTTCGACATAAGAATAAAGCAAGTAATAGAATTCAAGCGAATAGTATGTCATTGCACTTGCTCAACGAGCGCGCCATCTGTCTCTTCACAAGTTTCATGTGTGGAAGTTTTTGGCTTCCACAGCTTCTTCCTTCAGCGCTCCCACAGCATCCTCCTTTTTTTCCTCTTTGCTCCAACGTCCTCCTTTACTCTGACCTTCTCCTTGACGCTAAGCTTTCCCTCCCTTACTCCAACGTTCTCCGCCTCCCTTCCACTTACCTCTTTTCCCTCACCATCAACCACCGTTGGCAGTTCAGGTGGCTAGGGCATCTCCACCCATCAGAATAGGAGCGTCGTCCTCCATCTTCATCGGAGGCTCAGATTCTGTTCCTGGAAGCAATGCCACGCCGGGGATCCGGTTAAACTGATAACGGCTTACTTTTTTTTGCCTACTCCCCGCATCCCTATCAAAGGGCAACAATGGAGACATTGGTACATACACGTGCCTCTTATCACCCGCACGGGGTTTTCGTCTCGGCAGGCGTCTGGAAAATTACAAGAGTCAGCGTTGAGTTTGGAGGGAGACATCGGAAGGGGCATGCTTTGTGTGCAGCATTCATCCTGTGATCAAAGGTCTGGTCGAAGATTTGAGGGGCAGTTCGGAGCAGTTGAAGAATGTAAGCTCGTACTTACGGGCCTGGTGTTATAAGCATCTACATCCTTCCGTTTCTCCGGAGTGCCATTCAAATCCTGACCACCTGTCCATGAATCTTATCGTTGAGAGATGGCACGGCCGAAAAGGGACAAGTATCATGACCTGCTCGTGCTAGAGCGAATGGGTCAAGAGCAGTACAAGCATTGGAGACAAGGGCGTCGTTTACAAGGTGTAGCCTAGATCTACATCATCCTCGTATCTTCCAGAGAGGGCGATCGAATACACTCCTCTACCTGTGACCGTGCCGGATATGCCTGAGGACCAGGGGGAATGAACAGCGGCATTACTTCAGACTTCGCTGCGTAGAACAAAGTTACTCGCGCAGTCAGGACTTGGCTGCGGCATCTGGCGGCTGTTGGAAGTTACCGTGAACCCCAAGAGTCGCCAGCCCCGACCCCTGGTATCGGGCCAAATGTCCTGCTGTGCGCACGGCAATCGCAATTTAACAATGGCAGGAATTCGTAGCAGCCGAGAAAGAAAGATATGATCAGACACATCACATAATATACAAATAACTACGCCGCGTGCGGAATCTCCTAGACGTTGAGGTCGGCAGAGTTCATGCTCGCTGCGGTGCAGCATCCTGTAGAGGCCACAGCCACTGAGGATTTACTTCCGCGGCAGACAGGTCATGGCGTGTCGAGAAAATCTTTCCGGTTCTGGTTGCTGCTTCCTCGAGTGCGTCTCCCCTGGCCAGCCGGGTTCATGTGGAATGCTTGTTTCTGATCCGTCATATCGACCAGACCTCAAGGCATCTCCTATGCCCGAGGAACAAATCATCTGGACTTAGAGTTATCATTTCCAATACACACCTCCAGACTGATAACTCTAACTCGACACGCATATCCCGGATAGCACCGTGATCATTCGAAGCGGGCGGAATCTGAGAAGGCAACTATAGCGAGAGATGATGCTAGCATATGCCAAGGTTGTGTGCGATGACAACCTGTTTCGCTGAAGATGCCGGAATTCACCTGGACTTGATGGCAATCAATATCATCTGCCATCTACCCCCATATCCATTTCACTCCGAATATGGTATGGCGTATGCCTCTTTAGGGGTCTATGGTCCTAGCCTGACACACGGCTAAGCAAAGATCCTACTGAGTGGAACAAACATGCAAAGATTGCTTCACTCATTGATCCATGTGGCCATCAATTCTTGATATCTGGCGCAGCTCTAGAAACTGGCGAAGTATGCAGGAAAAATTACTGCTCATGGTGCGAAGCTGCCACACTTACAAGTTTATATCAATGTGGCTGACAAGCGCGATGTTCCTCGGACCGCACCCATGCGCTTCTTCTCACCAGATTGGGACAAGCTGATGCGCTTAAGCTGTCCTAGCCTCATAGGCATTTTCGTCCAATTGAGGACAAGGGTGCCTTTTCATTCGGGTTTGACTTGCCCTATGAGCGGATCTTTTCCCTATATTTGCCTTATTGAATCTCTGAAGCTGGCTTTGTCATTATTTAGCCCTTACGCGAGCTCAGGGCCGCCATCTCACGCGGCCGGGGCCCCGGTATCCCTTGGTTTGTTTGGTATCTGGGGCACAACTCCAGATACCATCAGGTTTGATGCACGTCTAATGTCATTTCCGATGACAAGGTATCTTCGTGAGCCCGATATCAAGTCCATATATCGAACAACTCACGATAATTCCAAGCGCTCTAGTTAACACGTATCCCGCCAGTAGCGGATATTATTGCAGTGCGTAACATACTCCCGAAGCCGAGCATGGTCACCAGTATTCCCGTCTTCCATATCTGAGTTTGCTAAGACCAATATTGTCAGACAGCTGCCACTGCCGTTCCATGACGTGTACACCTGCACCAGAAGCTACGCAGGTGTTCCCTTATGGTAGACAATTGCTCTGGTGGCGCATGTTTGTTTGATTTAAGCTTTCCGGTTACCCTCTCGCTTATGCTCAGAAATGAAGCGCTCTTCTCAAGCGTCAAGTTGAACGAAATATTTCGCCGTTCTCGGAGGTTCCTCAACATTTTGCAAATGGCGTTCCTATATCCAAGCCACTGCCACTTAAGTAGTTGCATAGCGACATTGAACAATAAGAAAGGGAAACACCCTGCACGTTGCAATTGCATCTTATTACAGTTAATTGGATGTTTATTAAACCGATGGAAAGCATCAACTGTCTTCGGTTAGTTTCGCATTCTAATAATAAAGCAGTCTTCTGTACACGGGGGAATCTACAAGCGTCGCCCCTTTGCCGCATGAACCGACCTGTGTTCAAACGGGTATTGGAGCCTCTGCAGCTTTGATCAGAGGCCGAGTTCAAACTGTCCACCAAAACGCTCTTGGATATAGGGCAGCCGATAACGGGTGAAAATCTGAGAAAAGAAAATCAGCAGCTGACAATAAAGTAGTTTCAACATCAACAACCTCGATGCTGGGCTTCAGCGTCTGAGTTAATATCGTATCAGGCTGCGCATTAATCTTCGGAACAGCGAATAATCCGTACTTTGTGAAAATCATCTGTGAGCGTGCCGGCTTTTATATAGGCAATGTCCTTGTCGCTCTCTGGGTAGGTAGCGACCGGTGAGCCGCAGTTGGGACAGAAGATGCGGTGGGCTGGCTGAGGACACGTGTGAAGCGATTTTTGAGTAAGGCATTGGTTGAAGTCCAATAAGGGAGATCTGCTCTACCTTTCCTGATAGTGCGTTTGTGAGGTATTCTTTGTAGTCCCCTTTAATAGTTCTGATGCAAAAGATGAAACGACGGCTGTCAGCGCGCCGAGGTTTGGCGACTTACACGGAGGCTCGTGGGACGATAACTACGACACTATATGGTGCGCCCGTCGACCTGCGACAATCATCGCAACTAAAATCAGAGAGACGATCAGCAATGGGTTGAGAGAAACGCAAGGCTGTTCGTCTAACTGGCATACGCCTGCTCCCAATTCAGGACTTTGGATGCTGTACGACTTGTTCAAAAATGAGAAGTCAGCTTGTCAAGCAACAGCTTCATTTAAATATGCCCACAACGTTGCCGCAGAGACAATGGCCAGTGATGAGAT
>QMFG01000922.1:0-27757 GCA_003314545.1 Ramaria sp. MG151 | reverse complement strand
TGAATCAGATTCCGAAGAGTGGATTCGGAAACGTGATGTTCGGATGGTTCGGATGGTTCAGATGGTTCGGATGGTTCGGATGGTTCGGATGGTTCGGATGGTTCGGATGGTTCGGATGGTTTGAATGGTTCGGATGGTTCGGATCGTAAACCATGATCGTGACAGTTCTCATGCTTTGATGAGGACATGGTGATTTTAGCTGTGGACGTTGATGACATCACCATAGCAGGGGATTCAAAGAGAGGGATACAGAGATTTAAGAATGAGCTTAAATCACGGTATAAAATCAAGGATTTAGGGGACTTACAATGGCTATTAGGCATAGAAGTCACTTGCAACCGAGAGAAAAGGACAATATCTTTCTGTCAAGGCACATACATCCAGCGGATGATAGAAAGGTATGGCCTACAGGAAGCTAAGTCAACAGATATCCCAATCAGCCCCAGACACAATCTCATGAAGGCAGACTCACCAACTGATGAGGAGGAGATAGAGGCAATGAAGCGCATACCTTACAGAGAGGCTGTCGGATCCCTCATGTATGCGGTTGCTGGCACACATCCTGACATAGCTTATGCTGTGTCATACCTCGCCCACTTCATGTCCAACCCTGGACGAGCCCATTGGGAGGCCGTCAAGAAGGTCTTAAGATACATGAAGGGGACCAAGGACGCAAAGCTCACCTTTGGAACCAATGGGACATTGGAATGGGAGGAGCAAGGCAAAAGAAGCAGACAAGGCCTGCAAGGCTACTCTGACGTGGATGGGAACTCACACAAGCATCAGCATGCAATCTCAGGCTATGCATACTGCATAGATGGAGGGGCAGTTTCATGGAATTCTAGGAAACAAGCGGTGATATCATTATCCACCACTGAATCTGAATATGTGGCTGTTACTCACGCTGCCAAGGAAGCTCTATGGATGAGGATGTTCCTTGCTGAAATTAGGTGTCAATTAAACCGGCCCTTACTTATTTATTGTGACAATCAATCAGCTATAGCTGTGGCCAAGAACGACCAATTTCACGCATGAACTAAGCATATAGACATTTGTTATCACTTCATTTGTGAAGCTGTCGCATGGGATTTATTGGAAATCCACTACTGTCCTACCCAAGATGATCACTGACATTTTCACTAAGGCACTGCCTGTGAAAACATTCACACACTTACAGGCAATGCTTGGACTTCATTTCGATTGAGGGGGAGTGTTGTGGAATTAATTATACACACATATACCCTACTCCCGAGATATCCAGATGGGCGCTTAAGTGCCGGATAGGAGGGAAGGGGAATATATGCTTGATTCCTCAGGTCAATCTCATTCCCTCAATTCTAATTCATGATCATCCTTTAGATACTTTTCTTATAAGTATGCGGACGAAGTTTCACTAGCTACAGCTTTCTAGTTATTTAGTTATGTATATTTCCCAATCAGGGATGACTGGAAACTATACAGCTGCACAGGCAGCTGTAGACGAGCCCCTCAGTGTGTTCTATCACTGAGGTGGTGAGTCTAACTTTTGTTTCCCTTGTAGAAGAGTAACTAACTGGTTAGTAGATATATCTGTCTGCAGGTAGTTACTTAATATTCTAGTGTGTTCTATCACTGAGGTGATATCTCTGTCTGCAGTATCAAAATTTCAAAATTTCTCCTATCTACAATAATCCAATAGTAACAACAATGGGCATCCTTTATGTAATATGGGTGCCTACGTCACGTGAGTGCAAAATCTTCTCACAAAAAAATGAAAAGTGCTAGAATTTGCCCGGAAATTAGTTTTGAAAAAAAATTTTTTTTTTTTTTTTTTAATATGCTAAAACAAAAATATAATTCTGCAATAAAACTAGGACTGAGCTTCCATGTCTCCACTGCTACCCCCACCCTACAGTCTACCCATCCTGTCCATACCAAAGACCGTTTACGTGATCGATTGCCGAGGAGTCGAGTCACGTGACCTCGGCTATCAACCACGTGACCTGCAAAATTCTCTTCGTGAAAAATGAAAAGTGCTACGATTTGCGCTGGAATTACAAAATAATAATAATTTTTTTTTTGGATATTTTGACCTTAAAATTGCTCAGTTTTGGGTTTTTTTTTTTCTAAAGTCTCTGCAACAAGTCTTAGCAAGTAATATACTAAACATATTCTAGGAGCTAAATTTGTGTTTTATCCCTCTCCTAATATCTAGTAGTGATTTTGAAGAAAATGAGCTTCATGCTTATGTAAGGGGGTGCCCGTTCCTAGTGACTTCTACCTTATTAATTAATCTGTGGTAATACACTCTTCAATGGAGCATTCACATCTGTTCTCCAGTGTCTGTGCTCATTCTTCAAAAGTCTAAGCCTCAGTCACCTCAACATAGCTGTTGGTGTGCAGTATTATACTAGATAAACTTTACCGCTTAAACTCCAAGCAAAGCGACAGCACAATCTTTGCAATTTGCGCCGCATCAATTTCGGACCCAGCCCTAGGTACCGAAACAGGCACATTATGTCTAATGGAAATACTGGAAATACACATCTAGGCAACATTGAATCTGCAAATCACCTGAGTCATGCATTGTGCATCGACCCTTCATTTCTCGTTCGCAACACCAGTTGGAGTAGGACGCGGAGCAGGCAGCGAAGGTATAAATTGCTTGTTCATCGCTTTAAACTTTGCCGCCTATTGGATGAAAAAAGTAGACAGTGATGATATGATCGAACAAATCGTAGAAAGGGGGGAAAGGGGCGCACGGTACAAGGGGGGAACCTGAACCCGATAATGTAGTCGATCCTAGAAATATGGTATGAATGTAGATAACTTCTATTGAGAATGTGTTGTAGGGAAAGTACGTACCATTTAGGAGAATACATAGTCGAGCGGGCGTGCGTAAAAGTGTCAAATGAGTATCTTCCCTTGTGACTCCCACCTAGACACGAAAAGAAGGGAGGAAAGTGGTGGGAGTCAGTTGCATCAAGCCGGAATAAAGAAGAAGAAGGGAATCTCACATCCGGAGGGTCCAGTCCCCCCGAAGGGAACTGAAGGGCCTGTCAGCACGTAACGGACAGGAAGTGAGAATTAAAACGTAAGTTTCCAAAAGCAGAAAAACGCACATCCAGCCTGAATGACAACATCGTTGACGAGAGCCATACCAGAAAATGTGTTATCGAGCACTGTCACACGGATAAAGGCGCAATGAGATACTACGACACAAAAACCTGATCTAAAAACCATTTTTGAATACATACCTCGCGCCTGGTACTTGGAATCGCTGCTAAAGATATACAGAGAGAGGGGCCTATCACGTTTGTTTACAATCTGAAGCGCTTCGTTTACGTCCATCACTGTTACAAGGGGTAAAATTGGACCAAATAGCTCACTGTACGAAGACATGATATGAGTGTATGCCGCAAGAATAAAATAACCATAAAATCTCACTCTTGCATGAGCGAATCTTCTGGTCCGACATTTTTCACAAGGGTAGGAGAAATGTACAGTTTTTCTTGCTCTACATCACCGCCGAACACAATATCTCCTGATTAAAGGTCAGAAACTCCGCTAGAGCCAAAGGATAACACTAGACTCACCTTGTGTAGTGTCGAGATATCCTTTGAGTCTGTAAAGATGACCTTCTGAGATGATACGTCCAAATGAGTCTGATTTCCTTGGTCCATCAGGGTAGAAACTTCTATACCTGATAGAAGGTCAATGATCCAGATAATGCATAGCGATTGCATCAAATACCCAGACTGGGGGGTTCAAGTTGGAGCGTACTTACACTTCCTGACACTCCTTTACGAATGCCTCCTGGATGCTCTCGGGAATGAGCACGTAATCTGGAGCAGTACAAGATTGACCCGCATTAAGAAATTTTCCCCAAAGGATTCTACGCGCTGCAAGCTTGAGGTTCATATTAGGGTCGATGAACACAGGTGACTTTCCGCCGAGCTAGTATAGAATATATCAAGGGGGGGAAACGGATTGGATAATGTAGAGTTTGTACCTCCAGTGTGACGGGCGTGAGTTGCCGTGCAGCTGCAGTGGCGACAATTCGGCCTACCCGGCCGGATCCAGTATAAAGTATGTGATCCCATTTGAGTTCGAGGACCTATGAAGCGTCAATACAGCTTTAATTATTGAAAATAAAAAAAGTAAAATATATTCAAGACATCCATCCAGTCTCCGTTACTAGCCCAGAATAAAGAACAAACATATGCAGAGGCCGAGCCATCGTCTCATACCTTTGTCGTCTCTGCTACACCTCCATTAACAACGCGATAGAGATCTTGATCAAGGTAGCTTGGAAATATTTCAGCCATGAGAGATGATGTGGCGGTCGTGAGCTCGGAAGGCTTGATGAGTGCGGGACAACCAGCTGCAATAGCACCGACCTGAGGAGTTGGAGATCGTCAGAAACAAAGCACATAGGATACATGGGTCAATACGGAAGTGGTTTCTACCCATAATGATACGCCACAGCGTGAACTCTCCAAGAAAAAAAAAATCAGCTCACCAACGGTGCCAGGGTCCAGAGAGGAAAATTAAACGGTGTAATGATGAGTACTACACCAGCGGGTTGTTTCCTAATCGTGGGGAAAAATGGCAGCCAATCGAAAATCCAGTTGGTAGGACCTGAGGGTCTCGTCCATGCCCCAATGTTCTTGTACGCGAAATTAATTTCAGTTAGCATTGCGGATACGTCCGTCCTGGATTCGGAAAAATGTATGGATTTTGCGAGTAAACAACATGTGAACAAACACAAACACGTTGGTTTCAAATTTCGAGCGACCCAGGTCCTTTGCCAATGCATTATGCCATCGCTCGAGATTGTCTTGAAAGGCATAACCTAGCTGGAGGAGTTGGTTTTTACGGAATTGTATGCTAGAAAGCTTTCCGGTCCCATTGGCAAATCCATCGACCAAGGACGCGTGGATCTTCAAAGCCTTGTTTGAAACATGCCTCGTACAACAGTATGCACTCGTACCTTGGGGATTTCTTCAAGTGGTGTAAAAGCGAGCTCGGATACCATCGCGTGCGTATGAATAGGAGAAATGATGCCCTTCCATGTGTCTCTGGTTTTTAAACCTTGGAGTATGGCCTTACGATGGGCGTGGCAGATAATAAATTAGAAGGTACCTCTCAGCTCTCAGAATGCCGACACGACCTACATATCATTGATATTGACTTCGAGCCCCGAGCCCCGTTAGGCCCACACCCTGATTGCGAGCGCAAATCCTAAGAGGCGTCTCGTGTAGGGTCAGGCACTTTACGGTGTATCTGTCGCGCAAATGCAACATTCGGCTAGATCCGCCGCATTGTCGCACCAACGGTTCCGCACTTCCGGATCATCGACAACGCCGGGAGACGTGCTCGTCATTGACGACCACGAGCGCTGCCGTTAGTATTATAAAATAAACAAAGTTCTAAAATTATTAGGGCAACCAGGAGATCATGATACTGAGGTCAGATCAACGATACATGTCCGACCCAAGTCTGTTCGTTGTGCTACGTTAACATCTCTGCAAGAGGAAGACAAAAAAAATAATTCTATATACTTACAGTTAGAGAGGCGTAAGTGAGTTGTAAGTCCGTAGAATGGCTGTAACACAACTCCCACGGTGTTAACTTGCCGATCAGCGGAGAATGAGATGCTCTTCTTGGCTTATACAATAATCTGCCGACTTTTACTCCATTCCAAATACAAGCTGCGGAAATTCCAGTTATGTTTAATTGTTTCGCATTACTCATGAGAGGCATATGAAAGTTTCCCCTTCGGGAATTTGTCATGAGGAAAATGTTAAAAAAGGCAATCAATTTTCTGAACTGCAAGAATGTTATGGTACGATTCAAACACTTTTTAATCCTGATTAAGAGACATTCTTGTGTCCCCGGGTGGAAGTATCAATTTGGTGATAAGTACCGCTGTGGCTGTGGAACAGGAAGCCTTAATGAGTATGAGAGAGGCGCTACAGCTCTGCTTCGCAGGAACAGAAGGGCAAGGTGGTCACTATTACGAGTTTCTTCAAGTCTCACATTCAGAACCGGCGTCTAATCCCCCTTCACGCCATCTCGAGAACCAACTCAGAATCAAGGGACTAAAACCATTCCATTCTAGCATATCTTTCGCAAATCCGTTACCAAACCAACCTCCGGGGTCTCTTAGAAGCCTTGCCCAAGACTATTCCCGGAACAACTTCCAATGATATGCTTGCAGCCTTTGCTTCTTTGCTCCTGGCCTTTGGGAAGAAACTGTATGGTTGTCAGCTGGGAAAAGCCACATGAGAAAATCAAGAAAATGGTCAAGCACGGTAAGTATAGCATCGAGGCTTTTGCTTACTTGACTGGACTTTATTGTTATAATAGGAGGTAGAGACGATGCAATTCAAGCAGGGAAGATAGACTGCGCGACCCGTTGAGCATTCATTAATTTCAAATTCTGGTGGTTCAACACCGTTTGAAATTGCGAAACCAGCAACAAAGCAAGTTTCGTTATCTCCAAACAGCTATTAGGAATACAGGGAGATGCATAATCCTGGCTCGGTACTTTCTCCCATTGAGATAGACAGCAACAGTGAGCCTGGAATTCGTTTGCATACCTTATCTTTCTGATGTGAGTTATCGTGTTTGTTTTGGGTTTGAGCTCAGGCTCCCTCAAGGAGTTTTCCCAGATACCCATCAGCATGCACGCTATAAATGGTTTTCCGTAGACTCAAATGCCACGTTTACTTGACGAAAAATTACAAGCGCTCGGGCTTCTATAAGCTTTTCCGAGCCCATTCAACTGCGGGCGGACATCCTGCCCTTCTTGGAATTATTGAAAAGAATTGGCGCCAGAACACACGCCATGGGACAGGTCTGTGATGTCCGAAAAAAAAAATTAATGGGTCTATTACTATATACCAGAAATTTTGTTTTTTGCTGATATCGTCTATATTTTTTTTTCTTAGCAAAAAGACTAATACAAGGGTAGGGTCATGTTTGCCTATTATTTTTCCTCATACCAAATAAATAATGATGCATGATTGGGCGGTATTTAATAGGCTACAAAACATTGGTTTTTTGAACATATACATCATTTTAGTTTCAGTTAGGCTTACTACATTTGGGATTGTATCCTTTTGATCTTCTGTGAAACATATTCCCAGGGGAAGAATAATAGAAAAGCAGAAAGAGAACAAAATATTATCCTTACTTATCCCTATTGTATCATGTTGTGTTCTTAGTTGTATGAATTAGCGGCCAGATATTCCAGGATTCAGAACACCTCTTGGAAGATGTATGTGAGAGGGGAAGTGCTTCCTTACTGTGACTCATAAAGTGGTGGAATTTAAACAAGACATTTATCATTCTCTTGAAATATTGGGACAGTATTACAAAACTGCATAATGTAAGATGCATATTTAAAAAAAACAGCGCTGAAAGTAAGACAATTATGTGGTTCACTCAAAATAAAGACTTTGAGGAACTACATATCTGATTTTCTCCTGATGAATGACTAAACCACCAACTAGAAGTTATCGCATAATACTAAAAACTGAGAAATAAACTTAAAGTAGTCTAAATGCATAAAAGTAATACCCAGAAAACTTATCTATCATTTTATTTTTGGATTTTATGCGTTTTTGCTGGTATTAGCATTTAACCAGAAGAAGATTTTGTACTATTTACTTTTCTATTGTCTCTATTCTGAAAGAACTGTAATTATCTTAGGCTCAGAAGCATTTTAGTATGTGCGTTATATTATGCAAACTACTGTGATACTGTGTATTGTTGCAACAATTTCATTGGTGTTGGCACGCGCAGCACAGCATGCATAGTCATGAATTCACCTAGAGTTCCCCATAATTGGAAATTGAGATACCGGGTAGATGACTCATGTATTCCAATTCTTGTTTATTGAGGTATCGAAACATCTCTAGTTCCCCTATGAAGGGAATTTCCAGACAGAGCCATTTTTGAAAATAAGGTTTTAGCAAGGGTTCTCACATGGCTGCACCATTTATGGCTCAGATTTGATATCCATATTTCGGTTCTTCCGTTTTAGGAGGATGTGATGGCCAGGCTATCATAATAGCGGGCGATCAGACTCGCAAAAGTTGAGGCACCAATTCTCGTCGCTCAAAGCTTGGTCCTGCTATTCGTTGAATAATAGGGTTGCGTCATTTCTAGCTCCCGATGCCCATATTCGACTTTTATCTTTGTCTTGTCGGTAGGAGCCGTGATGGACAGCTTATATCATCGATAGTAGGCGATCAGCCTTGCAAAAGCTGAGGGACCAGCTCTCGCATTCATAGTGCGCAGGTCTCCAGGGGCGTCTAGGTCGCAGAGCGAGCGTGAGTACCAGTGTTGCTGCCATTGAGATGTAGTTGTTGTTGGAGGAGGGGCGCGATCTACTTTTTGGGTTTTTCGGAGTTTAGCCAACCTTCCAGCACAGCAGTAGGGTCGACTTTCTGACTTGATGATCATTCGGATAGTCACCCTGAACCGGTTCAACTTCCTTTTCTGACTCAGCTTAGCCTGTTGCGCTCTGGGAGGGCCTTTAACGCAGTTAGGGTAGCATAGATATTCGTTAATTAAACCTTTTGTGGACTGTAAACCGTTTATGTATAATCATAGTAAGCGATTAGCAGACCAGAGAAAACAGTGAATAATAAACAAGGCAAAATAAACCTTCAAACTCAGCTGAAAGCGAGCCTGCATACCACTAAACTAGCGAAAACTGTATGTCTTATGATAGTTATAGTATTTGAACCAAATAATGCAACTAAACCGCCTTCTCAGCCATTTTACCATTCGAACTGAGAGGGGTGGGCCATCGTGACCTCACCCTGAATGCCCGAAGTCAGGGGCAAGGCCCGTGAAGAATTTTGGCTGTGCGGGAGTAGCTAGAAATACATACAGATAAGGAATGCACTGGGCAGGGCAAGTGCAAATGGAGTGGATGGCAGGTGACAGTAGAAAAGGCTGTGTATTAAAAGTCTAGCTAGATGTGGGGACTTACCCAAGGGGACCAAGAGCGTCAAGGTAAGTGACAGTTAGATAGCTAGGTTCTCGGGGACCATTCGTAGTTACAGGAACGTTCCACAAACCTAGACCATCGTGGCGTTTGCGTGTCCGTGCGTGCGCGGAGAACCAGAGCGGGCATGCAATACTTGCTGAGCAGGAAGGGGTGCAGCAGGTGGTCAGAGAAGAGCGGCATGCGGAAAAGGAAGGATATCTGTGCGCAGACCACAGCGGTGAGAATTTTCACTAGTCATGCCCTCAGAGACTATAGTAGTTGTATTGTGATCATGATCATGAGTGGAAAAAATAGCCGTACAGGGAATGGCATTATATTTTCCCGCCTTTTACCCTAAACCGTCGCTGGTGTGATGAGAATGTGAAGCCCACCACCCACTCTATGCTTTCTCGCATTCCAATGTGAATGTAAGTCACGTCTTAGAGCCAGGACTGGAGTTCAGTTGTAGTGGTTGGCCTTAAACAGGATACGCCAAAGGGAATCATTCCACTAGTTGTGTCTCAAGCAATGGCTCTATTTTGTTGAAGAATCCAGTCCCACCCATAACACGACATTAAGACCCAGAACTATCAGGATCCGTTGGGTTCGCAGGCACAATTTTGAAGTATGTGTCAAAAAAGTCACAGACATCCCGAAGAAATTGGATTCTGTGGCAACAGGTTTTGTCAGTCACACCATACCGCAGAGAGAAGAGCTTATTCATTTTGAGGATCTTACGCTGTGGACTCAGTTCACCCATTTTTACTATATTAACGTCTTCGTTTCCTTGTACTATCATTAACAGCACATGGCATTGGTACTTTCTACCCACACAGCCACCTCTCCTGATCTCGACTAGTACGGCTCTCGAAACCGCGAACGCGATCTCCTCCTGGGTGCCCCCGGAACTGAAATCGCCTTTGAGCTATGCAACAAGTAAGTAGTTGATTCTGCGAGAAGGCTGAGATCATGGCCTTGTGACCTGGAAAATGGTAAAAAAAAAAGGGAGGGGGGGGGGGTTGAGAATGTCAGAAGTTCACTCCTGCACTTGCGTCTGAAATAAGGTACGGGAACTACGCACTGCTATTGTCTTCGCGTTTATAAACGTTAGAGTAGAGGTAAATGTCAAAGATATCGATTCAAAATAGAACAGCAATAATCGATCATTCTATTGGAAAGTTGAAGGCTGACACGAACGGCGTGGCTACGCAACGTCAACGTTATGGCATCGAGTCGGTGAAAAAAGGAGGGGGATAGATATTACAGATAAGTGAGTATGGATAGTGTATAAGAATGATGACTTATGCGTTTAATGCGCCCGACTTCGAGGAAATTCATTGTCACTTGCTTAACAACTGAGCAAATGAAATAGACCTGTGTTGAAATATCGAGTATATTCAAAGGTTAAGGTAAACAATAACTACTGGCGGAGTTTGAACATCACTTTTGGTTTTAGCGCGGAGACGCGGCTCACCTTCGTACTTGAAGCTGAGCCTCTATTCATAGCTCCCGTTGCGTTACATTTTCAACCACCTGGCCGCCTCCAAGCGGTACCGCTTTTTGTAATCCGTTAAATATGATATCAAAGTGTGTACCAAGGTTTTCGAAATCTGAGACTTACACCCATAACTCTAAACCATCCTCGATCCAAAAAGCTATAAATGGGATAGTGTAATGGTGAAATAGAAATTTTTTAAATGTTGTCTACAATAAATCATCACCTAAGTGATACAAATCACTGAGGGGTTTCTCATAGTAACTTCAGCTATTATATAGTCAGGTCAACCCTGACAAGTCTCCATGACTTACCTAGACTTAGATATAGCACCAAATGCTACCTCATCCACAAATCCAGTAGCCAACTAACTAATAAACTAACTAATAAATTCCACTAGTACAAATGAGATTTACTCAACTGTGCAAGCATATATGCACTTCCTGTTATAATATATTTGAATGTTGACTTACATAATCATAGGATCACATCACAGAGATACAAGCTCATGACACAGAACATGGGAATAAATTCCCAAACACACATGCAACAGGATTCAACACCCTAGTAATATTTATCAAATATAACACACACTGGTGGCCCCCATCACTGAGAGAGTACATGCACCCACAGGCACATACACCCTATCCCTGACACTCACAGCTGCATTTCAAGGGCTTCACAAGCTCACTACAATCAATGGATACACACAATCAACACAGCTAAGTGAGTGTTTCCAATCCACATGAACAACAGAACTGAAACTTTACTAAGAATCAGGACCTACATCTACTTCAGGCCTACTGCAGACATCAATTCCTGCCATTTAATGACTTTCACATTTATCTTTCTTCTTTTCATATCAAAAACTTGTTGACCACTTTCACTGTAGTTCCAAGATCCTTAGGTATGAGTCTAGATTGAAGAACTGTCAGGGGACAACCCATTCCTCCCCTTTTTCTCCCTTTTCCCCCTTCCTTTTCCTCCTTTCCCCAATTTCCTCTCATACTAGATTTATCCTATCCCCTGCATTATGTCCTCCCCCTCCCTTTTTTCCATCTTTCTCTAGCACTAGTTGCCCTTGTGTTTGTCCTTGCTTGGTCACCAGTAACTATATAGTTAGTTGTTTAGGTAAAGGAATCCTCACCCTTTTCTCTTTGGATTTCTCTTACCAGGTATTCTCCTCACTGTTGTAGTTACTCTCTGATCTCTTATATGTCTTTGGATTTTCCTTACCAGCCTAGAGTGAGTCCTTGTGGGTAGTTTGGGGTTAGATTCCCCTTGCAAGCCCAGGTAGGGCACTGACAGGGTAGTATCCTCTGTAGTAGGCCTGCCAGCAGGCATATCCTGGGTCAGGTTGAGGTTGCCCTTACAAAGAGTCACGCAGTTCAGAAACATGTTTCAGGATGTAATCCTGGTCCTCTAAGATTGGTACCTTGATGCATGAGCTCATATCAAGTGGCAGCTCAGGTGAAGATGAATCTCATCCAAGCCATGCCCCACACAGCCCTGGATCACTGGCTATAACCTTTATGTGGATGCAGTTGATGGTCTATCTGAAGGAAAAACTATTATACAATGGTGGGGGGTGTCAGAATTTAATTATGAGTGATGAGAGTTGTAGATAAATGTGTGGTTAGTGTTAACAATAAGAAATGTTACTAATAATGATAGTAGGATATTCAAAAGTGAATAGAAGTCATATAGTAAAAGTGAGTGGCCTTCAGAATATTTGCACAAGATGCATAGTTCCAAAGAGATAGATGTTCCAAAGGAATTCTATCTCATGGGTCAAATGGACTTCACAGTCCATGTCAACCACATCCAATGATATCACATTGCTTTGAAGTAGTTTTAAGTCAATGTAAATGAGATTAGACTACTCACTCAAAGATGTAGTTGTCTAAAGACTTTTTGTTCAAGGTAGTTCACAATAATAAGAAATATAGAAGAAATATTTTGTGTATCTTTATAGAATTTATTTGATTTGTTTTTGATATTTCTGGAGCCTATATTCAATGCATTTGAGGTAGCACCAATTTTCTTATCTAAGTGAGTTTCTATTCTGATGCTGGGGAAGCACTGGTACGGGAGTAATCTATCAGTGCTTAATGTTCATGTGCAGTTGTGTGAACAATTATTGATAGAGATAACAGTGAAACTTAGCATTTTTAAGGCAACAATTGAGCTCAATAAAATGCTTGAATTAAGAGCAAATGTCCAGTAGTGATTTGCTATCAGAGAGACAATAGCAGAGATATCAAGCAAACACTGAGAGAACAAATAGCAGGTCTGTGGAGTTACTGCCTTAGATATTTATGGGAACTACAAGCATATTTAAGTAAAACTTGTCACAATCACACTTTGGGACAATTCACTGTTTCAACCCTGAAGTACATTTTCCAAATGCCTCCAGAGACCTCTTTGAGAAACCTGAATCACCATTGTCTCAATCCTTTGTATACATTTGATCTGGTCACTCAACACAGTCTATAAATCACTCCATTTGGTGTCTAGTGAAACAATCAATAACCAGTTCCAATCATAATCTTTTCTAGAAAAGAAGCACCCTGACTATCCCTATCACTATCCCCATCTTTTCCAAATGAACTCATTGATTGAGTCATTTCTATTCTGTCAAAGCTTGCGACAACATTCCATATCATTAGACTCCATGGTATGAATGTTCTAGACTCTCAGGATGACCCTCCAAAGGATTTCCACATAGTTATCCCTACCCAAAGAGCCATGTGATTCAGAAACATGTTTCAAGACCTATTGTTGGTCTGTTAATCTTTTGTCTCATTCACAATTTTCCTACCTCCTTTGTTCTTTGTTTTCTATGGCATTCATTTGGTATACATGTACCTTAGCCACTTTCTGACCCTCACAGACTCTTTCCCATTTGCTCCTCCTTCCAAACCATTCAGTATACAGGTAGCCCATTCCAATATATAGTCCCTAGTTCAATTATTGTACATCTACTTCATTATTCTACTTAAACTTGTCAACTCATCATAAACTACCTTGAACAACAACTTTTCAACAACCACACCTTTGAGTGGGTACTCCAACTTTGTTTATATTAATTTAAACACACTTCGAAAGAATGTGAGATTATTGGCTGTGGTTGACATGGACTACAAAGTTCATTCAATTCACAAGATAGAATCCCTTTAGAATATCTATCTCTTCGGAACTATGCATTCATTTGCAAACATTCCAAAAGCCATTCACTTTTACTGTAAAATTTCTATTCACTTTAAAATATCATTCTATCACAATCATAACATTTCCAATCGATACTACTAACCCTACATCCATCTACAACTCTTATCATTGATAATTGAATTCTGACAAAACTGTAGCTAAGGAAAATATCTTGTGAATGAGATAGGAAATGGTGCTTTGGAATGATTCTGGGGTGCTAAACTAGTTAAGACAATCATTTAGTTACAGTATTACAGGTCTAATTACTTTTGATTGACTTGGAACCAATGGTGAAAAAAATTTAGAACTACAATTGAATTGTTCAACAAGTTTTTTGAAGTAGAAAGAACAAGAAAAGAAGATAGGAAGTTTTCTGAAACTCCTCATGTATAATAAGAAATGAAATAGAAAGTTTTATATATTTTATTAGATTTTATCTGGTTTGTTTTTGGTCTTTTCTTCAAGTTTACTTGAGGCGGTCTTTAAGCGCCTAAAGGGTAATCTAAGCGGTGTATGAATTCTAGTGCGTGGGATGCGCTGATGCGGGATCAAAATGTCAGCACTTAAAGTTTGCGTGCAGAGACCCGGACTTGTAGATAGGTAGATAGCACAAACTTAACAGTTTTGAGATAGACACTGAGTCGAATAGAATGCTTGAAATGATGACGAACGGCCAGTGACGATTCATTAACAGAGAAAGGGTTGTAAAGATATCAAGCAAAGATATGGAGACTGTAACAGAGATGTGGAGGTTATACTGCCTTGGATTCTGGGGAAAATTACAAGCATACTTATAGTGAGAGCTAGCTAATAATTGTGTTTTGTATTTCCGAGAAGAATATTGGGGCAATGGAGTGATTCTGGGGTTGCAGTCTACATGAGGGGAAGAATGCACAAAAATGTACTAAAAACATGTTTAAAACTTCTGAAACCGATCATGGTGTGGTAGGAAATGTGGATCATATGTTTAACTACCATACTCAGTCAAAAGAACAAGAAAAATCATCAGAGAAAAATGTGAAACTCCATTTCGAAGCTCCGGGCGCTTGTTTAAATGAAATCGAAGCAATCGGTTTCGTTTGTGGATCGGCGATGATAGGGGTGATCAGGAATAGAAGTTGAATTGTTGTATGGATGAATGGAAGTGTTTCAGAGCCATGCGGGGCTCAATTAGTGGCTATTGGAGCCCATTCATGTCCAAAGTGCATATATGCGCACGTTCGTCCCTGCATAGCCTCAGGGATTGTTTGCTGAATGACCCTGCAGATGTAAACAGAATATACTCTAAAGCCTGAGGCTTTGAGTTAACATTAATATAGTTACTATATTGTTTTTGTCTTTTTCTTCTGCACGGCGCTACTGATGCATCAGTAGATTATGTAATGTAACCTTCGTGCGACAGGTAGATAAATAATAACAACATATGGGTACTTGTCCGAGATGAATTTGAAGGCTCCAAAGCTTTGGATGCAGTTTGGTGCCAATATAATCATGTAGGTACTGATCTATTGTTTCCTATTGCAATAAAATTGGTGTTTCATGTGCATGAACATGGCTGAGAACTGTAAGCATATTTAAACAAAACTGTAGCTAGGAAATGTGTCTTGTGGATGAAAAGAAAAATGGGGGAGTGGAGTGAGTCTGGGGTGAGTATATCCATGTAGCAATCATTTGCCTAAAACTGAACTAATTACTTGTAATAACTCTGAAACTAATGTGCAAGTCTTCAGAACTACAAATAAGTCATTCAACATATTTTTTATAATTGAGAAAAACAAGAAAAATGAAAGTCCAAGATTATGAAATGCCTCACACATGTGCACATGCCTAACCAAGATGAAATGGAAGCTTTGGAAGCTTTGGTCACAAATTGGTACCCCTATACATGGATAGGAATTGATTGGTGAGTTCCTATTATGTTTTTATTCTTGTTTCATGTACATGTGTGTGTCAATTGGTAGTCTTTTCAATGTAAACATGCACAGGGTGTGTATACAGCTGTTTGCATCTGTTCAGGTTCATGACCATTCATTCGGTTCAATCTAAAAATAAACACAAAGATAATTCTAAGGCTTTTAGCCTTGAATTGCATCCAAGAAAGCTTCTAGATATTTTTGTCTTTTCTTTTCTTTTCTGAGCCAATCTCCTGATGCAAACACTGTGATTATGTAAGCATATTATTGAATAAATAATAGCATGGCCCAATATCCAGCCTTCATCAGGGACAGAGGGCCTTATGGGGATAGAAGCTGGGTAGGTTTGACAGCATGTAGGGACACCCCTGATAGGGCACTGAGTAGTATATAGTCTTTTCACTAGTAGTTGGGGCCCTAAGACTTTTCTCTTTGGATTTCCCCTCTACTGGGTGAGATATTCCCTCTTCTTGTATATCTTTATCTGTATACATATATTTGGATTTTTCTTCCACTAGGCATCTACAAGCACTAGAAGGGTTGCCCTTACAGTGTAGGCTCCCTAGCCTAATTATCCTGCTGTAATGGCATCATCTGTTTCTGGTGAACATGCATTCTCATCAGCAGGGATCGCAATAACTAAGTGAAGGAACTGATTACATGCTGATGTTGTTGAGCCATTACAGATCATCAAAAGTTCAATCCAGTATGACATAACTTTCCATCACCCAATGGGAATGATGTCTGAGGAAGTGCTTGAGAGGGAACAAGAGGATTTGATCAGGTTTTCTTGTTGGAGTCGGAACCAGTAAGCCTAGAATGCAGTGTCATGTGGGACTCTGGACATCTTGGTTATAGTTGCTTAGTAATCCCAACAACTGACTAGTGTAGTTTTAATTACTAAGCCCTCAGTGAACTGTCCATTCACTAAGATGCATATCTTCTTGTTTGCCTAGATACAGACTGACTTTAATAGACTGATAAGAGTGAGAGAGGAGCAATGATATTGTCCTTGGGAATAGCCCCACTTATATACAAGAGAGAACAAAGTGTCGGGAAGTGTAAAGCAGAGAGTGGATAGTGAAAGTGGACCAAATGACGCGTAAGCTACCAAAGCGCCAAAGCATCGGGAAAGGTAGGAAGAGTAAAGCAGATGGTGGACAGTGAAAGTGGACCAAATGACGCGTAAGCTACCAAAGCACCAAAGCACCGACCCTAACTATGGTTTAGCTAATTATGTGACAAGACCATTTTAGAAGAAAGAAACAAAATAGAAGTGAAATCTATAACTAGAGAGCGGAGCTCTCTTACATCTGCTGGAACATTCTTTTGTCAATCTGAACCCTCTACTCCAGGCCTGAATTTGGGGAGGATGGGTGAGCATCAAAGATGAACAAGTTGTCATCACCAGGAATGTCGGTGGGTTCAATGAAGGAAGTGACTGGTATCTTGGTAGGTGAGCGAGGGTGATAAGGGATAAGTCGGTAACCAGCATAAGGTAGTTTGGAGATAGTGCCGTTGAGTTCTGCAAGCACATAGGAGTTGTTCCACGACCGATGGATAACAACCATAGGACCGAAGTAACATGGCTTTGCCTTGCGGCTATGTGATGTTATTTTATTATTTCATTTTCTGTTATCGCGCGACTCTACATTACGTAATCTACTGATGCATCAGTAGCGCCGCATAGAATAAAACAATAAAAAACCCATAAAAATACTCACTAATGAGAATCCTGTTATTTTATTATTTCTTCTTCTCCCATCACGCGGCTTTGCATTATGTAATCTACTGATGCATCAGTAGCACCGCCTAGAATAAAACCAATAAAAACTAATAAAAACAAGTACTAATGTCAATCCAAGGCTTTGGGCCTTAGGAAATTATCTGTTTACATCTTTAGAATCATTCGGCCAACGATGCCCGGCCTATGCAGAGACGAACGTGCGCATATATGCACTTCGGACATGAACGGGCTTCAATAGCCATCGATCGAGCCCCGCGTGGCTTTGAAACACTTTCAATAACTCTTACGACACTTCTATTTCCATTCCGGATCACCCCTATCGTCGCCGATCCATGAGCGAAGCCGATCGCTTCGATTTCATTTAATCAAGCGCCCAGAGCTTCGAAATGGAGTTTCAAGATTTTCTGTCATTGTTTTTTCTTGTTCTTTTGACTCAGTATAGTAGTGAAACACATGATCCACAACTCCTACCACCTCACGATCAGTTTCAGGTATTTTAAACATGTTTTAGTACAATTTTTGTGCATTCTTTCCCTCATGTAGTCTGCAACCCCAGAATCGCTCCATCACCCCAATTTTCTTCTTGGGAACACAAAGGACAATTAATAGTTAGCTCTCCCTATAAGTACGCTTGTAAAATTCTCCAGAATCTAAGGCAGTATAACCTCCACAGTCTCAGAACAGTCTCCAAGTCTTTGCTTGATATCTTTGCAATCCTTGTCTTGTTAACGAATCGTCACTGGCCGTTCGTCATCATTTCAAGAGCCCTATTCGACTCAATAACTATCTCAAAACTGTTAAGTTTGCACTATCTACCTATCTACAAGTCCGCGTCTCTGCACGCGAACTTTAAGCGCTGACAATTTGATTCCGCATCAGCGCATCCCCCGCGCTAGAATTCACACACCGCTTAGATTATCTTTTAGGCACTTAAAAGTCGCCTCAAACAAATTTGAACAAAACGTCAAAAACACTTCAAATAAAATCGAAATAAATAAAATAAAATTTCTATTTCATTTCTCATTAAATCCAAGGCCTCAGGTCTTAGGATATGATCTGTTTACATTTCTAGGACCACTCAGCCAATGATCCCCGGCCTATGCAGGGACGAACGTGTGCATATATGCGCTTTGGACACGAACGGGCTCCAATAGCCACCGATCGAGCCCCGCGTGGCTTTGAAACACTTCCAGCAACTCTTACGACACTTCTACTTCCATTCTGGATCACCCCTATCGTCGCTGATCCACGAACGAAGCCGATCGCTTCGATTTCATTTAAGCAAGCGCCCAAAGCTTCGAAATGAAGTTTCAGGATTTTCTGTCATTGTTTTTCTTGTTCTTTTGACTCAGTATAGTAGTGAAACACATGATCCACAACTCCTACCACCTCACGATCAGTTTCAGATATTTTTAACATGTTTTAGTACAATTTTTGTGCATTCTTTCCCTCATGTAGTCTGCAACCCCAAAATCGCTCCATCACCCCAATATTCTTCTTGGGAACACAAAGGACAATTAATAGCTAGCTCTCCCTATAAGTACGCTTGTAAAATTCTCCAGAATCTAAGGCAGTAAAAACCTCCACAGTCTCAGAACAGTCTCTATATCTTTGCTTGATATCTCAACATCGCCTGCTTTGTTAGCGAATCGTCACTGGCCATTCATCATCAATTCAAGCATTCTGTTGAACTCATTGTTCATCTCAAAACCATTAAGCTGCAGTTATCTGTCTATCTACAGCTCGCGTTACTGTACGCGAACTTTAAGCGCTTACTTTTTGCTTCTGCATCAGCGCATCCCCCGCGCTAGAATTACATCTCGCTTAGATTATATTTTAGGCGCTTAAGAGCTGCCTTGAACAAACTTGAAGAAAAACATCAAAAACACATCAAATAAAATAAAATAAAATAGATAAAAAATTCCCATTTTATTCTTTATTATGTGAGGTCTCAATCGCAGAATTACGGACCAGCACGAGGGACCCAGGTTTGAAGGCATAGTCCTTAATCAAATTAGCATAATCCTTCTCGAACTGAGCCTTTGACTGGCACCGTGCTGTGATCACCTTCCTGCGAACTCTCTCAAGATCTACCTCCCACTTCTGGAGCTGACGACAGCGAACCGCGAGAAGTTCAATGTCCGATAATGGTTCCTCGATCTTTGGCACAATATATGTGGCTTCCACTAGATTGAAGGGAAGTACTGGCTCCACCCCATGTGCAATGAAGAATGGGGATAGGCCCGTGGCCTTCCGTATAGTGACACGATCGGCCCAAAAAATGTGCGGAGCAAGGTCTGGCCATTTGCCAATGTCATCCCCACAGGCTTCGACCAGTGATTTGCAGATCATGAGATGGTTTTGCTCAGAAACCCCATTTGCTCTTTTGTTGTAAGGTGAAATCTTAATGTGGGTGATGCCATACTTCTTCGCCAGCCAGTTCAACCCTGCAACAATTGGTGCACCGTTGTCCGTAACAATCTCCACCACAGCTCCCCACCGACACAGCACATGGTTAAAGATGAATTTTCCCACCGCTACACCTGTTTCCTTCTTCCACATGTCCTATTCTACATATCCTGATAGGCTACAGCAGCCTTGGCAAAGATACTTATAGCCCTGTGCTGCTGGCATTAACATAGAATCTAGAAAGAGTTTTGCGAAAAGCGGTGCTGGGATGGAAATACTGGGTGGTATGAGAACCTGCTGCATTGACTGCAATTGACAGAGATGACATGTCTTAAGATGTAAGAGAGCATTGCTCTCTAGTTGGAGATTTATTAGTTTATTTTCTGAGTTTCAATCCACTTGTTAGGCGCTTGTCTTGTGCCACTCTCTTACTATTCCCAAGCTTAATAGAATAGAACTCTTTCCCTCCTCCCATCTCAGCAGTGCCTGTTCATGGCACAGTTGTCGTCCCAGCACAGCATTACATCTTACAACACAAGTACTGTTTAAAGTCGTGAATGGGATATGGGAGACGGAATTGGACAAGCGCGGGTGCTGGCCGCAACGAGAACTAAAGCGAGATCTGAATTGAAAACTGATAATCGAGATACTGAGACTTGACCGGGCTCTCTATAGAGTGGCTGGGCTGAAACCAACTAATTTATTTCAGTATATAATTGAGCTATTTATACTAAATTGTTTAGTTGAGGGCTGGTACTTCTCAGTGGCTATTGCACTTGTAACTAAAAAATAACTAAAAAATCTTATTTAAAATAACGAGTACTTACTACTTCATAGTCCTTGTGTGTTAGGTACAGTAGCAACATATATTCAGTGAACCGTCCATTAACTGAGTCCTTGTGTGTTTAGCTACTGCACTTATCTCAACAGGTTATGGGCCCCACAGAGCCTAGTATGTATCCCTCAACCTTCAAGTCATTCCCTGTCCCCAAGCTTTCCTGAGATGGCACAAACTGGGTTACCTGGAAGAGTCAGACATTGGCCACACTGGCATCAACACATGGTGCCTAGTGGCATCTAGATGGGACTGCTTGAATCCTTCCCCCAATCCCCACTTATTCTGAAAGTCATATACTAACAGAGGAGGAGGAGAAACAGCTGGAGGATTTAGAGAAACATTGGGATGACTACAACCAATGTGAAACAACAATTATGGCACAAATCTACACTACAATCCCAGATAGTGTACTTATCAAAGCCTGCAACCTCACAACAGCAAAAGAGCTGTGGGAAGCTGTATGTGCAAAGAATGAGAACAAAGCACTTACCATCAAGATTGACATGCGATGCTGTATGTATGAACTGAAATGTGAGGACGATGTGAATGTCCACACGTACCTGGAATCTTTCATGAAGATGCATGAACAGCTAGCCAGCATGAATGCTGCACTTGCAGATGAGGATCTGGTCACTATAATCCTTGGATCACTCCCTAAATTGTACTGCCCACTCATCAACACAATTACAATGTCTGTGGCACATGCAAAGGCTAAGCTGGAACCAGATGTCAGAATTCAATTATCAAAGATAAAAGTCATAGATGAATGTAGTGTTAGTAGTATTATTCGGAAATGTTTCTAATAGTAATAGAATTATATTCAAAAATGAATAGAAATCCTACAGTAAAAGCGAATGGCTTTCGGAATGTGTCAGAGTCTGTTCTCGACCGATTTCCAAGCCCTCAGACATTCGGGCCTGAATCCCCGACCACCATGTTTCACCTATTCATACCTCACGTTTGATCTTCCCCCTTCATAGCTTACAACCCTGACCTCGGTCATTCGGTCCCTGATCCCCGAACCCTCCCATATATAAGCTACTCGTTCATGTACATGGAAGTCAGTTCTGATATCAACTAAGATACCCAATATGCTTCTACCTTTAATCCTTACGCTCCTTTGCTCCCTTTGCTAAAGGTCATGCCCAAACTTCGAGTGACCTCAGGCCTCATCCGAAATATGGGACAGGACTGTGAGCTGGTGCAGCACATAAGCTGAAGCCAAGTCCCATCCGACTCATTTGCCGAGCCTCGGCCCTCCTCGGCAACCCGACCCCAAACCTATATACCGAATGATTTGGAAGGAGGAACGAATGGGAGAGAGTCCATGAAGATCAGAATGTAGCTAAGGTACATGTATACTAATGAAAGGCCATACAAAACAGGGAACAAGGGAGGTAGGAAAATTATGAATAGAGAAAAAGATTAACGAACTAGAAATAAATCCTGAAACATGTTTCCAAATTGCATGGCTCTTTGGGTAGAGACAACCTTATCCTATTCCTTCAAATAATGACCCTGAATATCGGGGATGAATGAGTCAGCATATTAGATGGTATGGCCTGTCACCATAAGATTTGGAGACATAGAATCAACCCTGATATTGAGTTCCTTGAAAAAGATGGGGATAGTGCAGGTGCCTCTTTTTTGAGAAAAGATGTATGATAGGACCTGATTATCGATTGAATTACAATGAAATCATTGGATTGATTTGTGATGCCTGAATGAGGTGGGATGATGAGATGAATATATGTGAAGGGAGTTCTGTTGTTTGGAATTCCAAATGAGCCATTTGGGAAGAAACTGTTTGGGGAGAATAGGGTGAGGGGTAAATCATGATCATGACACCAGACCAGGTAGTCAGCATGTTAATTGACAAGTTCAAAAGACTCACCATTGAGGAACAGCAGCTGAAAACAAATGAGAATGCTCTGGCTGCTACTATGAAGGGTCCCAAAAAATCTCAAGCATGCAATGTGTCACGATCATGATTTATGATCTGTTCTGCCTTCCGAACCACCCGAACCATCCGAACCATCCGAACATCACGTTTCCGAATCAACTCTTCGGAACCCGAATCATCGGCAGACTTGTCACACCTAAACCATCCAACACTTCGTCACCCATAACACCTTGAATCATCCTAGCAACATCACAAGGACCCAACCAAGAAATCAGATTCTATTATTAGCCTTTCCTCAGAAAAGAAGCACCTACACTATCCCCATCACTATCCCCATCTATTTCTAGGAACTCAATAGGAGGGTCAATTCTATGCTTCTAAAAGCTTATGGAAACAACACATACGATTCAACATGTGGACGCATTCATCCCTGTCACTCAGGGCTGTCGTTTAAAGAGGTGAAACAAGGGTTCGTTTACCTGAAATGACATACGGTTCGGAAACAGGTTTCAGGGTTTATTTCTAGTTCGTTAAACCCTTTTCCCATTCACAATTCTCATACCACTCTTATTCTCTATTCATCATGGTCATTAACGAGCATGCACGGACAATGCACCTCACAATAGGGCTGCTGAAATTTCTGTGTACCAAGTCAGTCCAGCATGTGGTATGGCTGAAGAACCGCACATCAACACATACACTCAATGGCAAAGCACCATACAAGTTAGTACAAGGTGTAAAACCTGACCTCAGCAACTTACCTAAGTGGGGCACCAGAGTTTTTGTCCTGAAGGAGGACAGCAGTAAGCTGGAAGCCAAAGCTGATGAGGGGAGGTGGGTAGGTTACAGTGACAAAAATAAAGGACACAGAATCTACTGGCCTGGTAAATGTCGCATCACCGTTGAACACAACATAATGTTCAATGTCCCTATTCTGGTTGCCCCCAATGATGCACCAACTGAGGGGGAGTCTGTCACCCACAGCAGTCAGGGCATCAATGGCACCCCTCATGGTCAACTGCCACCACCCCAGCCACAACCAGCAGCAGACCCCACCCACATAGATCCCCTCAAAGGCTTTAAGGACATGGATCCCTGTCAGAATTCTGATTTGCATAACATTCCAAAAGGCTTTCCTCCAAACCACTCCTTCGGAAATCCAAACCACCCAACCCTGCACCACATATCCTCTTTTTCAATTTTTTGTCACCATAAAAAGGTCAAAAATCACTCTATTGATACCAAGGTGATCTAGTCAACAACCAGGTTCAATCATTACCCTTTTTTCATAAAAAGAAGCACCTGCACTATCCCCATCACTATCCCCATCTATTTCAAGGAACTCAATACCAGGGTTGATTCTATACCTCCGAAGCTAATGGTGACAAGAAGTAGTATTTGATATGTTAACTCATTTATCTCCAACATTCAGGGTCACTATTTGAAGGAATAGCATGAGGATCTCTCTCTCTGAAGAGCTATGCGATTTGGAAACAAATTTCAGGATTTATTTCTAGTTCGTTAATCTTTTTCTCTATTCACAATTTTCCTACCTCCCTTGTTCTTTGTTTCCTATGGCCTTTAATTAGTATACATGTACCTTAGCTACTTTCTGACCCTCATGGACTCTTTCCCATTTGCTCCTGCTTCTGAACCATCTGGTATATAAGTAGCACATTTGCATGTTCCCTAGTTCAATTATTGTACATCTACTTGATTGTTCTACTCCAACTGCCAATTCGTTGTGAACTACCTTGAACAGCAATTTCACATTTGAGTGAGTACTCTAACTTTACTTATATTAGGTTGGACACACTTCAAAAGAATGTGAGACCCTTGGCTGTGATTGACATGGACTGCAAAGTTCATTCAATCAAAGAGATAGAATCCTTTCAGAATATCTATCTCTTTGGAACTATGCATCTTTTCACAGATGTTCCGAAGGCCATTCGCTTTTACTGTAGGATTTCTATTCACTTTCAAATATCATTCTATTACTATTAGAAACATTTCCAAACAATGCTACTAACACTACATTTATCTATGACTTTTATCCTTGATAATTGAATTCTGACAATCCCCCTGCTGCAAGGCAGGGGTCACCATGTACAAAATCTGTCTGCATACATTCATGGGATTGCGAATGGCACGGGTAGCAGTACAGGTTGCTCAAACATGCCTGTGTACCCTCGAGGTCTACCAATGCCTACTGGTGGTGCTGCTCTCGTTGCCTTGGCAGAGCTGGAGAATGACACTGCCAGAAAAACTAACAGTGTAACACACTGACTGTTCAAGTATTTCATGGTGGCAGCAATGCAAGATGTTGGGGGAGACCCAAGAAACCCAGATGACATGTGCTCCCATGATGACTGGCCACAATGGGATGTGTCTATCAAACAGGAACTAGACCAGCATGCTATCTTATGGGTGTGAGACCTTGTAGAACCCCCTGATAGTGCAAATACTGTTGGCAGTAGGCTTGTTTTTTGCTACAAGCACGATGCAAGCAGTAAAGTTATAGCTCACAAAACCAGGCTCGTCACACAGGGTTTTTCACAGACACAAGGCATTGACTACAACAAAACATTCTCTCCTACTGCTAAGCTCTCAGCCATTCACATTATTGCTGCTATTGCCATCAGAAATGATTGGGAGCTTGAGCAGACTGACATAGACAGCACATACCTTAACACCCCAATCACCAAGGCTATCTACATGCTCCAGGAAAAAGGATATGAAGCTCCTGGGAAGGAGCACCACATCTGTCCCCTCAACCATGCGATCTACAGCCTCAAGCAGTGAGGAAAAGAATGGTATGACATGTTTTTCAACATCATGTACCAATTTAGGTTTATGCGCTGTGAGGCCAAGCATGCAGTATTCCATAGGCACAATGACCAGGATGCACTTATCATTTCTGTCAATGTCAACAATCTTACCATGGCTGGAAATTTGAAGGATGTGATTTGCAGGTAAGGATGAACTGCACACAGTCCTCAAGATCAAGGATCTTGGGGACCTGAGCTGGCTATTGGGGATAGAGGTGAAGGAGGACTGTGAAATGCATATGATTTCATTCTCACAATGTGTTTATATCAATCAAATACTCAAGAGATTCAATCTACAGGACACTAACACACTCAGCACACCTCCTGACCCTTACCTCAAACTATCACTGGCACAATCCCCTTCCACCTCTAACCAACTGGACAATGTGTAATGTGCCCTACAGGGAGGCCCTCGGATCTCTAATGTATGCAGCGCTGGGCACATGCCCCAACATCTCCTTTGCAGTGTTGTTCCTGGGACAGTTTATGCAAAACCCAGAGAGGCCACACTGGGAAGCCATGAAGTGTGTATTCTACTACCTAAAAGGCACCAAGGATGTATGCCTCATTATTAGCGGATCGCAAAGAGGCCTGGAGGCTTACTCAGATGTGGATTGGGCCTCACAGGAACTCCATCACTCCATATCAGACTACATGTTCACAACAGATGGAGGAGTGGTCTCTTGGAGTGCAAAGGAACAACTGATTGTTGCACTGTCAACCACTGAAGCTGAGTACATCACTGCAACTCACACTACAAAAGAAGCACTCTGGCTTCACACCCTTCTAGCCAAAATCACATGCCCACTAAGGAAACCTATCACAATCCACCTCAACAACATCTCTGCTATCTCTATTACCAAAAATGACAAATATCACCCCCAGACAAAGCACATTGATATCCACTATCATTTCATCTGTCATGCCGTGTGAGAAGAACTCATTCACATTGACTATGTCCCAACCAATAACATGGCAGCAGACATGTTTACAAAAGCCCTCAGCACAAAGTCTTATACCTAAATGCAATGATTGGACTGTGTTTAGCTTAAGAGGGAGTGTTGGAGTCAGAACCAGTAAGTCTGGAATGCAGTGTCATGTGGGAATCTGTGGACATATTGGTTATAGTTTCTTAGTAATCCCAGCAACTAACTAGTGTAGTTTTAATTACTAAGCCCTCAGTGAACTGTCCATTCACTGAGTCCTTGTGTGTTTAGCTACTGCACTTATCTCAACATTTCTTACACTATATAACACTATATAACTGTGTAAAAATAATCAATAAGAAAAGAAATGGAAATGTTTATTATATTTATTTTGTATTTTGTTTGAGCTTTATTTGAATTTTGATGAAGTTTCTTCAATGTGAGTTTTAAGCACTTGTTTGATAATCTAAGCAGAGATCTATTGAAATGCGGGGGATGCACTGATGCAGGAGCAAAGTGTCAGTGCCTAAAGTTTGCATACACTGATGTGAGACTTGTAACAGAGATAAAGCTCAAACTTAACAAGTTACCAATTCCCTGAAGGGAGAAGAGGTTCTTTTTTATATTGGACCCCCCCACATAATCCACTGTTTGTTCTCACGGCCCATATCCCGTTCCCACGAATACACTTTATATAAGCCATTCCCACGGTGTCATTACAAGTTGGTTACTTTTCAATGTCCGACTCTAATGACCGTATCCTAGTATACATTCTTAATAACCTTCTGGGAAATCAAGTGTATACCCAGGGTCTTGCGACCTGAATGTGGATGCTGGGTCTAGGAATGGTTAGCATAAATAAATAGTGTTTTCAATTTGTGGGTGGATTGCAAAAAGTCAATCTCTCCACTTTGGATACTCGTGTATCCTGTTGCTTAATAATATAAACATTCACCCAATTCCAATTTTTCTCCTTCACCTGTCACTCTTTTGTCTTGATCATCAGTGGATCATATAGGTTGTATATCATTTTACCAAGGTGTCTTGTTACTTTTTGTTATCGGTTCCTGGTTAAAGCAAGAGAGCCATTTTAAGCTAAACTCTAGCCCTAATTACTTTGGCGCCATAGACTGCATGAAATAATGAAACTTGTTTTCCTATGGGTGTTATTCAGTTTAGAAATATATCTTCTTAGCAGAATAATTCCTTCATTTTCTCCCTCACAGGGACTGAGAATGCATACCTGAAAGCATGGCTAATGTCATGAAAAAATGAGATAAACTGCTTATCATTGTCTGTAAGTTAAGCTGCAAGCAAAATTTCCTGGCTCTGACTATTAAATGCGAAGGAGGCCAGATGATTGCATGGGCAACTGCAGTGTAGAGAGGTTATGACAGGTGGGAATGAACAATGGCAATTACTGTGTTGAACGCTGGTGACATGGACAGTAGACCAAGGAAGAGGGAAGTCACTGTGTAGAATGCTGGTGACACGGAAGGTAG